>WNWK01003807.1:0-15000 GCA_009830355.1 Cherax destructor
TGGTAGTAGTAGTGGTAGTAGTGGTGGTAGTAGTGGTGGTAGTAGTGGTGGTAGTAGTGGTGGTAGTGTGGTGGTAGTAGTGGTGGTTGTGGTAGTAGTGGTGGTTGTGGTAGTAGGGTGGTTGTGGTAGTAGTAGTGGTAGTAGTGGTGGTTGTGGTAGTAGTGTGTAAACTACATCTTAAGACTACAAACAAGAGGGATGATGAAGGGGGAAGCAATGGAGGGGGAAAGCAAGGAGAGGGGAGGGGGTGAATGAAGGAGGGGGAAGAGAGGGAGAGGGGTGTTGTGATGGGGGAGAGTGCAGGTGAGGGAGCATTGTGGTGAATCAGGTGTAACAAATACAACAGTGCCACATCATCATGGAAGACGTTTCGCCCACCACCTCCTGAACCCACCAGCCACCTCCTGAACCCACCAGCCACCTCCTGAACCCACCAGCCACCTCCTGAACCCACCAGCCACCTCCTGCACCCACCAGCCAACTCCTGCACCCATCAGCCACCTCCTGCACTCACCAGCCACCTCCTGCACCCACCAGCCACCTCCTGCACCCACCAGCCACCTCCTGCACCAACCAGCCACCTCCTGCACCCACCAGCCACCTCCTGCATCCACCAGCCACCTCCTGCACCCACCAGCCACCTCCTGCACCAACCAGCCACCTCCTGCACCCACCAGCCACCTCCTGCACCCACCAGCCACCTCCTGCACCACCAGCCACCTCCTGCACCAACCAGCCACCTCCTGCACCAACCAGCCACCTCCTGACCCACCAGCCACCTCCTGCACCCACCAGCCACCTCCTGCACCCACAAGCCACCTCCTGAACCCACCAGCCACCTCCTGCACCCACCAGCCACCTCCTGCACCCACCAGCCACCTCCTGCACCCACCAGCCACCTCCTGAACCCACCAGCCACCTCCTGCACCCACCAGCCACCTCCTGCACCCACCAGCCACCTCCTGCACCCACCAGCCACCTCCTGAACCCACCAGCCACCTCCTGCACCCACCAGCCACCTCCTGCACCCACCAGCCACCTCCTGCACCCACCAGCCACCTCCTGCACCCACCAGCCACCTCCTGCACCCACCAGCCACCTCCTGGACCCACCAGCCACCTCCTGCACCCACCAGCCACCTCCTGCACCCACCAGCCACCTCCTGCACCCACCAGCAACCTCCTGCACCCACCAGCCACCTCCTGCACCCACCAGCCACCTCCTGAACCCACCAGCCACCTCCTGCATCCACCAGCCACCTCCTGCACCCACCAGCCAGCTCCTGGACCCACCAGCCACCTCCTGCACCCACCAGCCACCTCCTGCACCAACCAGCCACCTCCTGCACCCACCAGCCACCTCCTGCACCAGCCAGCCACCTCCTGCACCCACCAGCCACCTCCTGCACCCACCAGCCACCTCCTGCACCCACCAGCCACCTCCTGCACCAACCAGCCACCTCCTGCACCAACCAGCCACCTCCTGCACCCACCAGCCACCTCCTGCACCCACCAGCCACCTCCTGCACCCACCAGCCACCTCCTGCACCCACCAGCCACCTCCTGCACCCACCAGCCACCTCCAGCACCCACCAGCCACCTCCAGCACCCACCAGCCACCTCCAGCACCCACCAGCCACCTCCTGCACCCACCAGCCACCTCCAGCACCCACCAGCCACCTCCTGCACCAACCAGCCACCTCCTGCACCCACCAGCCACCTCCTGCACCCACCAGCCACCTCCAGCACCCACCAGCCACCTCCAGCACCCACCAGCCACCACCAGCACCCACCAGCCACCTCCTGCACCCACCAGCCACTTCCTGCACCCACCAGTCACCTCCAGCACCCACCAGCCACCTCCTGCACCCACCAGCCACCTCCAGCACCCACCAGCCACCTCCTTCACCCACCAGTCACCTCCTGCATCCACCAGCCACCTCCTGCACCCACCAGCCACCTCCTGCACCCACCAGCCACCTCCAGCACCCACCAGCCACCTCCTGCACCCACCATCCACCTCCAGCACCCACCAGCCACCTCCTGCACCCACCAGTCACCTCCTGCACCCACCAGTCACCTCCTGCACCCACCAGCCACCTCCTCACCCACCAGCCACCTCCTGCACCCACCAGTCACCTCCTGCACCCACCAGTCCACCTCCTGCACCCACCAGCCACCTCCTGCACCCAAAGTCACCTCCTGCACCCACCAGCCACCTCCTGCACCCACCAGCCACCTCCTTCACCCACCAGCCACCTCCTGCACCCACCAGTCACCTCCTGCACCCACCAGTCACCTCCTGCACCCACCAGCCACCTCCTGCACCCACCAGCCACCTCCTGCACCCACCAGCCACCTCCTGCACCCACCAGTCACCTCCTGCACCCACCAGCCACCTCCTGCACCCACCAGCCACCTCCTTCACCCACCAGCCACCTCCTGCACCCACCAGTCACCTCCTGCACCACCAGCCACCTCCAGCACCCACCAGCCACCTCCAGCACCCACCAGCCACCTCCTGCACCCACCAGCCACCTCCAGCACCCACCAGCCACCTCCTGCACCCACCAGCCACCTCCTGCACCCACCAGCCACCTCCTGCACCCACCAGTCACCTCCTGCACCCACCAGTCACCTCCTGCACCCACCAGTCACCTCCGCACCCACCAGCCACCTCCTGCACCCACCAGTCACCTCCTGCACCCACCAGCCACCTCCTGCACCCACCAGCCACCTCCTTCACCCACCAGCCACCTCCTGCACCCACCAGCACCTCCTGCACCCACCAGGCACCTCCTGCACCCACCAGCCACCTCCTGCACCCACCAGCCACCTCCAGCACCCACCAGCCACCTCCTGCACCCACCAGTCACCTCCTGCACCCACCAGTCACCTCCTGCACCCACCAGCCACCTCCTTCACCCACCAGCCACCTCCTGCACCCACCAGTCACCTCCTGCACCCACCAGTCACCTCCTGCACCCACCAGCCACCTCCTGCACCCACCAGTCACCTCCTGCACCCACCAGCCACCTCCTGCACCCACCAGCCACCTCCTTCACCCACCAGCCACCTCCTGCACCCACCAGTCACCTCCTGCACCCACCAGTCACCTCCTGCACCCACCAGCCACCTCCTGCACCCACCAGCCACCTCCTGCACCCACCAGCCACCTCCAGCACCCACCAGCCACCTCCTGCACCCACCAGCCACCTCCTGCACCCACCAGTCACCTCCTGCACCCACCAGCCACCTCCTGCACCCACCAGCCACCTCCTTCACCCACCAGCCACCTCCTGCACCCACCAGTCACCTCCTGCACCCACCAGCCACCTCCAGCACCCACCAGCCACCTCCAGCACCCACCAGCCACCTCCTGCACCCACCAGCCACCTCCAGCACCCACCAGCCACCTCCTGCACCCACCAGCCACCTCCTGCACCCACCACACACAATAACAAAACGTTAATTTACAAGCAACACCAAGCAACGGCTTGGCAGGCTGGTAGACAGTGACTCCAGGACAGGCTGGTAGACAGTGACTCCAGGACAGGCTGGTAGACAGTGACTCCAGGACAGGCTGGTAGACAGTGACTCCAGGACAGGCTGGTAGACAGTGACTCCAGGACAGGCTGGTAGACAGTGACTCAGGACAGGCTGGTAGACAGTGACTCCAGGACAGGCTGGTAGACAGTGACTCCAGGACAGGCTGGTAGACAGTGACTCCAGGACAGGCTGGTAGACAGTGACTCCAGGACAGGCTGGTAGACAGTGACTCCAGGACAGGCTGGTAGACAGTGACTCCAGGACAGGCTGGTAGACACTGACTCCAGGACAGGCTGGTAGACAGTGACTCCAGGACAGGCTGGTAGACAGTGAATCCAGGACAGGCTGGTGACAGTGACTCCAGGACAGGCTGGTAGACAGTGACTCCAGGACAGGCTGGTAGACAGTGACTCCAGGACAGGCTGGTAGACAGTGACTCCAGGACAGGCTGGTAGACAGTGACTCCAGGACAGGCTGGTAGACAGTGACTCCAGGACAGGCTGGTAGACAGTGACTCCAGGACAGGCTGGTAGACAGTGACTCCAGGACAGGCTGGTAGACAGTGACTCCAGGACAGGCTGGTAGACAGTGACCCCAGGGCAGGCTGGTAGACAGTGACTCCAGGACAGGCTGGTAGACAGTGACTCCAGGACAGGCTGGTAGACAGTGACTCCAGGACAGGCTGGTAGACAGTGACTCCAGGACAGGCTGGTAGACACTGACTCCAGGGCAGGCTGGTAGACAGTGACTCCAGGACAGGCTGGTAGACAGTGACTCCAGGACAGGCTGGTAGACAGTGACTCCAGGACAGGCTGGTAGACAGTGACTCCAGGACAGGCTGGTAGACAGTGACTCCAGGACAGGCTGGTAGACAGTGACTCCAGGACAGGCTGGTAGACAGTGACTCCAGGACAGGCTGGTAGACAGTGACTCCATGACAGGCTGGTAGACAGTGACTCAGGACAGGCTGGTAGACAGTGACTCCAGGACAGGCTGGTAGACAGTGACTCCAGGACAGGCTGGTAGACAGTGACTCCAGGACAGGCTGGTAGACAGTGACTCCAGGACAGGCTGGTAGACAGTGACTCCAGGACAGGCTGGTAGACAGTGACTCCAGGACAGGCTGGTAGACACTGACTCCAGGACAGGCTGGTAGACACTGACTCCAGGACAGGCTGGTAGACAGTGACTCCAGGACAGGCTGGTAGACAGTGACTCCAGGACAGGCTGGTAGACAGTGACTCCAGGACAGGCTGGTAGACAGTGACTCCAGGACAGGCTGGTAGACAGTGACTCCAGGACAGGCTGGTAGACACTGACTCCAGGACAGGCTGGCAGAGACACTGACTCCAGGACAGGCTGGTAGACACTGACTCCAGGACAGGCTGGTAGACACTGACTCCAGGACAGGCTGGCAGAGACACTGACTCCAGGACAGGCTGTATTGCGACCCCAGAATGTCCCACAATGTACATATATAAATTTGATGTATATTTCCATTTCTTATAATTTTATATTGCTGATATTTTCGATAATAGCTAAATCGTTCATATCTTGCTTTATATTAATATCTGACTTAGGTGTTTTATTAGGTAGGATATAACATGTACACTATTGTGCTCAAGTGTGTTGTAGATGCCCTGGAGTTGGCAAACTACCGTTTACGACACTTGGCTTTATACTGCTGGCTTCTTGCTGGACAGTCAGTCGGTGGCGACCACACCTGAGTTGGAGACTGCCTCTCACTGCCTCTCACTGCCTCGCTCTCTTCACTGCTGACTCTCGTTGGAGGAAGACCTCTCTCCTGTCTCTGCTTGTTTTCTCGCCATTTAGACTCTGTGTGGTAGAGTATGTGTTCGGTGGTGAGACGAAACATACTTCTCAAGACTCTGTGTAACTCTGTTCACAGAGGATAGACTAGACAGTGATTTTCGACGTTTTTCTGGGTTGTGTGTCACATTGACACTCTGAGATAACTCAGGTCTCTAGCTACAGCTCCTGACCTAATTCGATAAGGCATCTGTGCACCGTCACAGTTTGGGATTGTTTATGTTGAACTTAGCTTCAGTAGAAAGGGAGTTTTGTGACTGTTTTGGAGGATCTATTGATGGTCCCCAGTTAGGGTCGATTTTCTATCTCCTGGTTCCTGACGCTGTGTTGCTGTTGCCTGTTATATTGCTGGTCTGTGAATTTGTCATTTTCACTGTTCAATCAAGCTATTCTGATTGTCAGTTTGTTAGAGAAGTTAGCTTATGAGAAGACGTTCAGTTGGTCACTGGTCGAGTCTTAAGAGGCATAACGAGTTACCTGGAGCACACACACACATTCATACACTTACTTGTAATTATTAGTATTTTTTATTTGCTGACATTGTACCAGATGGTACCTAAGAGCCATTAAGAGATATGTGCCTTCAGCACAATAATATTGTATAAGAGAGCAGTGTAGGAGCTAACCTCCTAATTAATATCTTCAGTATATTTATATTTAATTTGATTTACTTTGATACACAAGATATTCTAAATAAACATTTTAAATATATTTCTTTAGTTAGTATCCTCTTAGTTGGGATCCAATGATGATATTGATAATATGTCGGATAACTGGACCAGGATACTGACTTTGTTGCAAAAGCCCAGTAACAGGCTGGATGCTAGAAGGGCATCCTTTCTAGTGTTCACTGGAGATGTCTATTACTAATAGACATCGTGTCATTTTGTAACAGGCTGGTAGACAGTGACTCCAGGACAGGCTGGTAGACACTGACTCCAAGACAGGCTGGTAGACACTGACTCCAGGACAGGCTGGTAGACACTGACTCCAGGACAGGCTGGTAGAGACACTGACTCCAGGACAGGCTGGTAGAGACACTGACTCCAGGACAGGCTGGTAGACACTGACTCCAGGACAGGCTGGTAGACAGTGACTCCAGGACAGGCTGGTAGACAGTGACTCCAGGACAGGCTGGTAGACAGTGACTCCAGGACAGGCTGGTAGACAGTGACTCCAGGACAGGCTGGTAGACAGTGACTCCAGGACAGGCTGGTAGACAGTGACTCCAGGACAGGCTGGTAGACAGTGACTCCAGGACAGGCTGGTAGACAGTGACTCCAGGACAGGCTGGTAGACAGTGACTCCAGGACAGGCTGGTAGACAGTGACTCCAGGACAGGCTGGTAGACAGTGACTCCAGGACAGACTGGTAGACAGTGACTCCAGGACAGGCTGGTAGACAGTGACTCCATGACAGGCTGGTAGACACTGACTCCAGGACAGGCTGGTAGACAGTGACTCCAGGACAGGCTGGTAGACAGTGACTCCAGGACAGGCTGGTAGACAGTGACTCCAGGACAGGCTGGTAGACAGTGACTCCAGGACAGGCTGGTAGACAGTGACTCCAGGACAGGCTGGTAGACAGTGACTCCAGGACAGGCTGGTAGACAGTGACTCCAGGACAGGCTGGTAGACAGTGACTCCAGGACAGGCTGGTAGACAGTGACTCCAGGACAGGCTGGTAGACAGTGACTCCAGGACAGGCTGGTAGACACTGACTCCAGGACAGGCTGGTAGACACTGACTCCAGGACAGGCTGGTAGACACTGACTCCAGGACAGGCTGGTAGACACTGACTCCAGGACAGGCTGGTAGACACTGACTCCATTACAGACTGATAGACAGTGACTCCAGGACAGGCTGGTAGACAGTGACTCCAGGAAGGCTGTTAGACAGTGACTCCAGGACAGGCTGGTAGACAGTGACTCCAGGACAGGCTGGTAGACAGTGACTCCAGGACAGGCTGGTAGACAGTGACTCAGGACAGGCTGGTAGACAGTGACTCCAGGACAGGCTGGTAGACAGTGACTCCAGGACAGGCTGGTAGACAGTGACTCCAGGACAGGCTGGTAGACAGTGACTCCAGGACAGGCTGGTAGACAGTGACTCCAGGACAGGCTGGTAGACAGTGACTCCAGGACAGGCTGGTAGACACTGACTCCAGGACAGGCTGGTAGACAGTGACTCAAGGACAGGCTGGTAGACACAGACTCCAGGACAGGCTGGTAGACAGTGACTCCAGGACAGGCTGGTAGACAGTGACTCCAAGACAGGCTGGTAGACAGTGACTTCAGGACAGGCTGGTAGACAGTGACTCCAGGACAGGCTGGTAGACAGTGACTCCAGGACAGGCTGGTAGACAGTGACTCCAGGACAGGCTGGTAGACAGTGACTCCAGGACAGGCTGGTAGATAGTGACTCCAGGACAGGCTGGTAGACAGTGACTCCAGGACAGGCTGGTAGACAGTGACTCCAGGACAGGCTGGTAGACAGTGACTCCAGGACAGGCTGGTAGACAGTGACTCCAGGACAGGCTGGTAGACAGTGACTCCAGGACAGGCTGGTAGACAGTGACTCCAGGACAGGCTGGTAGACAGTGACTCCAGGACAGGCTGGTAGACACAGACTCCAGGACAGACTGGTAGACAGTGACTCCAGGACATGCTGGTAGACAGTGACTCCAGGACAGGCTGGTAGACAGTGACTCCAGGACAGGCTGGTAGACAGTGACTCCAGGACAGGCTGGTACACAGTGACTCCAGGACAGGCCGGTAGACAGTGACTCCAGGACAGGCTGGTAGACAGTGACTCCAGGACAGGCTGGTAGACAGTGACTCCAGGACAGGCTGGTAGACAGGACTCCAGGACAGACTGGTAGACAGTGACTCAGGACAGGCTGGTAGACAGTGACTCCATGACAGGCTGGTAGACACTGACTCCAGGACAGGCTAGTAGACAGTGACTCCAGGACAGGCTGGTAGACAGTGACTCAGGACAGGCTGGTAGACACTGACTCCAGGACAGGCTGGTAGACAGTGACTCAGGACAGGCTGGTAGACAGTGACTCCAGGACAGGCTGGTAGACAGTGACTCCAGGACAGGCTGGTAGACACTGACTCAGGACAGGCTGGTAGACACTGACTCCAGGACAGGCCTGGTAGACACTGACTCAAGGACAGGCTGGTAGACACTGACTCCAGGACAGGCTGGTAGACACTGACTCCATTACAGACTGATAGACAGTGACTCCAGGACAGGCTGGTAGACAGTGACTCCAGGAAGGCTGTTAGGCAGTGACTCCAGGACAGGCTGGTAGACAGTGACTCCAGGACAGGCTGGTAGACAGTGACTCCAGGACAGGCTGGTAGACAGTGACTCCAGGACAGGCTGGTAGACAGTGACTCCAGGACAGGCTGGTAGACAGTGACTCCAGGACAGGCTTGTAGACAGTGACTCTAGGACAGGCTGGTAGACAGTGACTCCAGGACAGGCTGGTAGACAGTGACTCCAGGACAGGCTGGTAGACAGTGACTCCAGGACAGGCTGGTAGACAGTGACTCCAGGACAGGCTGGTAGACAGTGACTCCAGGATAGGCTGGTAGACACTGACTCCAGGACAGGCTGGTAGACAGTGACTCCAGGATAGGCTGGTAGACACTGACTTCAGGACAGGCTGGTAGACAGTGACTCAGGACAGGCTGGTAGACAGTGACTCCAGGACAGGCTGGTGACAGTGACTCCAGGACAGGCTGGTAGACAGTGACTCCAGGACAGGCTGGTAGACAGTGACTCCAGGACAGGCTGGTAGACACAGACTCCAGGACAGACTGGTAGACAGTGACTCGAGGACAGGCTGGTAGACAGTGACTCCATGACAGGCTGGTAGACACTGACTCCAGGACAGGCTGGTAGACAGTGACTCCAGGACAGGCTGGTAGACAGTGACTCAGGACAGGCTGGTAGACAGTGACTCAGGACAGGCTGGAGACAGTGACTCCAGGACAGGCTGGTAGACAGTGACTCCAGGACAGGCTGGTAGACACTGACTCCAGGACAGGCTGGCAGAGACACTGACTCCAGGACAGGCTGGCAGAGACACTGACTCCAGGACAGGCTGTATTGCGACCCAGAATGTCCACAATGTACATATATAAATTTGATGTATATTTCCATTTCTTATAATTTTATATTGCTGATATTTTCGATAATAGCTAAATCGTTCATATCTTGCTTTATATTAATATCTGACTTAGGTGTTTTATTAGGTAGGATATAACATGTACACTATTGTGCTCAAGTGTGTTGTAGATGCCCTGGAGTTGGCAAACTACCGTTTACGACACTTGGCTTTATACTGCTGGCTTCTTGCTGACAGTCAGTCGGTGGCGACCACACCTGAGTTGGAGACTGCCTCTCACTGCCTCTCACTGCCTCGCTCTCTTCACTGCTGACTCTCGTTGGAGGAAGACCTCTCTCCTGTCTCTGCTTATTTTCTCGCCATTTAGACTCTGTGTGGTAGAGTATGTGTTCGGTGGTGAGACGAAACATACTTCTCAGGACTCTGTGTAACTCTGTTCACAGAGGATAGACTAGACAGTGATTTTCGACGTTTTTCTGGGTTGTGTGTCACATTGACACTCTGAGATAACTCAGGTCTCTAGCTACAGCTCCTGACCTAATTCGATAAGGCATCTGTGCACCGTCACAGTTTGGGATTGTTTATGTTGAACTTAGCTTCAGTAGAAAGGGAGTTTTGTGACTGTTTTGGAGGATCTATTGATGGTCCCCAGTTAGGGTCGATTTTCTATCTCCTGGTTCCTGACGCTGTGTTGCTGTTGGTTGTTATATTGCTGTTCTGCGAATTGGTCATTTTACTGGTCAATCAAGCTGTTCTGATTGTCAGTTTTGTTAGAGAAGTTAGCTTATGAGAAGACGTTCAGTTGGTCACTGGTCGAGTCTTAAGAGGCATAACGAGTTACCTGGAGCACACACACCATTCATACACTTACTTGTAATTATTAGTATTTTTATATTTGCTGACATTGTACCAGATGGTACCTAAGAGCCATTAAGAGATATGTGCCTTCAGCACAATAATATTGTATAAAGAGCAGTGTAGGAGCTAACCTCCTAATTAATATCTTCAGTATATTTATATTTAATTTGATTTACTTTGATACACAAGATATTCTAAATAAACATTTTAAATATATTTTTAGTTAGTATCCTCTTAGTTGGGATCCAATGATGATATTGATAATATGTCGGATAACTGGACCAGGATACTGACTTTGTTGCAAAAGCCCAGTAACAGGCTGGATGCTAGAAGGGCATCCTTTCTAGTGTTCACTGGAGATGTCTATTACTAATAGACATCGTGTCATTTGTAACAGGCTGGTAGACAGTGACCCAGGACAGGCTGGTAGACACTGACTCCAAGACAGGCTGGTAGACACTGACTCCAGGACAGGCTGGTAGACACTGACTCCAGGACAGGCTGGTAGAGACACTGACTCCAGGACAGGCTGGTAGAGACACTGACTCCAAGACAGGCTGGTAGACACTGACTCCAGGACAGGCTGGTAGACACTGACCAGGACAGGCTGGTAGAGACACTGACTCAGGACAGGCTGGTAGAGACACTGACTCCAGGACAGGCTGGTAGACACTGACTCCAGGACAGGCTGGTAGACAGTGACTCCAGGACAGGCTGGTAGACACTGACTCCAGGACAGGCTGGTAGACACTGACTCCAGGACAGGCTGGTAGACACTGACTCCAGGACAGGCTGGTGACACTGACTCCAGGACAGGCTGGTAGACACTGACTCCAGGACAGGCTGGTAGAGACACTGACTCCAGGACAGGCTGGTAGACACTGACTCAGGACAGGCTGGTAGACACTGACTCAGGACAGGCTGGTAGACACTGACTCCAGGACAGGCTGGTGAACACTGACTCCAGGACAGGCTGGTAGAGACACTGACTCCAGGACAGGCTGGTAGACACGACTCAGGACAGGCTGGTAGAGACACAGACTCCAGGACAGGCTGGTAAACAGTGACTCCAGGACAGGCTGGTAGACAGTGACTCAGGAACAGGCTGGTGAGACACTGACTCCAGGACAGGCTGGTAGACAGTGACTCCAGGACAGGCTGGTAGACAGTGACTCCAGGACAGGCTGGTAGACACAGACTCCAGGACAGGCTGGTAGACAGTGACTCCAGGACAGGCTGGTAGATAGTGACTCCAGGACAGGCTGGTAGACAGTGACTCCAGGACAGGCTGGTAGACACAGACTCCAGGACAGGCTGGTAGACAGTGACTCCAAGACAGGCTGGTAGACTGTGACTCCAGGACAGACTGGTAGAGACAGTGACTCCAGGACAGGCTGGTAGACAGTGACTCCAGAACAGGCTGGTAGAGACACTGACTCCAGGACAGGCTGGTGAACAGTGACTCCAGGACAGGCTGGAGACACAGACTCCAGGACAGGCTGGTAGACAGTGACTCCAGGACAGGCTGGTAGACAGTGACTCCAGGACAGGCTGGTAGACACAGACTCCAGGACAGGCTGGTAGACAGTGACTCCAGGACAGGCTGGTAGATAGTGACTCCAGGACAGGCTGGTAGACAGTATCGAGACAGGCTGCCATATTACAAACACAGGTGCACTGTACTGGCCTGCACACCTGGTTGTAACCAAGGTAGAAACTAGGAACGAAGAAAGTACTAGCATAACACGTTGGTCCCTACTAGCATAAGGACTGGGCCCTACTGGTTGAACCAAGGTAGTGATGGTGGTAGTAGTAGTGGTGGTGGTAGTGATGGTGGTGGTAGTGGTATTGGTGGTGGCATTGGTGGTAGTAGTGGTGGTGGTAGTGATGGTGGTGGTGGTGGTGGTGGTAGTAGCGGTGGTAGTGGTAATGATGGTGGTAGTGATGGTGGTAGTAGTGGTGGTGGTAGTGATTCTAGTGGTGATGGTGGTACTGGTGGCGGTAATGATGGTGGTAGTGGTGGTGGTAATGATAGTGGTAATGATGGTGGTGTTGGTGGTAGTAGTGGTGGTAGTGGTGGCGGTAATGATGGTGGTAGTGGTGGTGGTAATGATAGTGGTAATGATGGTGGTGTTGGTGGTAGTAGTGGTGGCGGTAATGATGGTGGTAGTGGTGGTGGTAGTGATGGTGGTGGTGGTGATGGTTGTAGTGATGGTGGTAGTGGTGGTAGTAGACACGGGACCAGGGGAAGAGAGAGGAAGTGCCAACACTGGTAGTAATCAAACACTTCCTACCAGCCCCTATCCTTTACTACCACAACTATCATCATTACCACAACTACCACCAACATTTCATCCTCTGGTGTCGTGGTTCGTAAGGTAATTGTAGTTGTGGTGGTGGTGGTGGTAGTTGCGGAGATGGTGGTGGTAATTGTTGTTGATTTAGCGGAGGTAATGCTTGTAGAAAATTTGAATATAGAAAACGGTCAAATGACTATAGAAAACGGGAGGCGAACATAAAAAATTGTCAGGTGAACACAGAAAACGGGAGTTGAACATAGAAAACGGTCAAATGACTATAGAAAATGGGGAGGTGAACATAGAAAATGGTCAGGTGAACACAGAAAACGGGGCATGAATTTAGAAAACGGTCAGATGAACACAGAAAATGGGGAGGTGAACATAAAAAGCGGCCAGGCATCCCACTATCTATAACAGCAACCTGCACAGGCAGGCCTGTAGGCATATGGGTGAAGTTCAAAAGTGGGGCATCTCTGGATGGTAGGCTGTCACAAGAAGAAAACTGGCATTAGGCAGAGTGGACTCCATAACCTGGTGGTCCTTGATCAAGGACAGACAAGGTTATTCACCTGATCAACTTATTCCACCTCTAAGTCGACAGGATGGGACCATCTCTACGTGCAGTCAGGAGAAAGCTGACCTCTTTCTTGAACACTGCTGCCAAGATGCAAGTTCCTGATCCAGCAAGGGATCCTCCTTGGCTACCAACCTGGAGTCTACCTGGAGGGCATTCCGGGGGTCAACGCCCCCGCGCCCCGGTCCACGACCAGGCCTCCTGGTGGATCAGGACCTGATCAACCAGGCTGCAACAACTGTGTCAAAGTTGTCAGTGGTGACAATAAGGCAGGATGACGTATATCTCCTTAAATTCCTGGACCAATAAAAGGTTGTGGACCCAGACACGTTGAGTCCAAGATTGCTGAGTAGATGTGCAGACCAGCTGGCAGCACCTCTAACTAGTATCCTTCAGCACTGTCTAGTACAGTAGATGTGCAGACCAGCTAGCAGCACCTCTAACTAGTATCATCAGCACTGTCTAGTACAGTAGATGTGCAGACCAGCTAGCAGCACCTCTAACTAGTATCATCACCACTGTCTAGTACAGTAGATGTGCAGACCAGCTAGCAGCACTCTAACTAGTATCATCACCACTGTCTAGTACAGTAGATGTGCAGACCAGCTAGCAGCACCTCTAACTAGTATCATCAGCACTGTCTAGTACAGTAGATGTGCAGACCAGCTAGCAGCACCTCTAACTAGTATCATCAGCACTGTCTAGTACAGTAGATGTGCAGACCAGCTAGCAGCACCTCTAACTAGTATCATCACCACTGTCTAGTACAGTAGATGTGCAGACCAGCTAGCAGCACCTCTAACTAGTATCATCAGCACTGTCTAGTACAGTAGATGTGCAGACCAGCTGGCAGCACCTCTAACTCGCACCCATCAGCACTGTCTAGTACAGTAGATGTGCAGACCAGCTGGCAGCACCTCTAACTCGTACCCATCAGCACTGTCTAGTACAGTAGATGTGCAGACCAGCTAGCAGCACCTCTAACTAGTATCATCACCACTGTCTAGTACAGTAGATGTGCAGACCAGTTAGCAGCACCTCTAACTCGTATCATCAGCACTGTCTAGTACAGTAGATGTGCAGACCAGCTGGCAGCACCTCTAACTAGTATCATCAGCACTGTCTAGTACAGTAGATGTACAGACCAGCTGGCAGCACCTCTAACTAGTATCATCAGCACTGTCTAGTACAGTAGATGTGCAGACCAGCTAGCAGCACCTCTAACTAGTATCATCAGCACTGTCTAGTACAGTAGATGTGCAGACCAGCTAGCAGCACCTCTAACTAGTATCATCAGCACTGTCTAGTACAGTGTAAATGGTGTTCTCTGTGGAAAGAGGTAAATGTAGACACTGGTCACAAACAGAAGAGCAGAAATCATCAACTACAGACCAGTGTCACTACTGTCAATCACTGGCAAGATTCTTGAGACAATAATCTCAATTATTATTATTATTATAATCAAATAGAAGCGCTAAACCACAGGGGTTATACAGCAACAATAATCTCAAGAGAAATGACAGAGTTTTTCGACTACTACTCACTACTTTGTGACGTCAATATGGCTTCAGGAAAGGTTACTCTGCTGCTGATCTGTTGTTAAACCTCTCCACTAAGTGGCACCAGTCACTGGATGAATCCAAAGTCAGTTGTGTGGTAGCACTGGACATTGCTGGTGCTTTCGACCGAGTGTGGCACAACTGCAAGCACTGGGAACTGCAGGCTCTACACTATGTCTCCTCAGTGATT
>WNWK01003807.1:20000-155771 GCA_009830355.1 Cherax destructor
TAGAATTTGTATTGATAAAGCCACTGGATGGCAAAACGTTTACAACAAAGATACCCAGATGTTGCACATGTGTCTTTATTTCATACTGTCGGTATTGTATACCATTCTTGTACAGACCTGGACAAGCTTGACATCTGGTCTAGCAATTGGCTTCTCGAATTTAACCCCACCAAATGCAAAGTCATGAGGATCGGAGAAGGGCAAAGAAGACCGCTGACAGAGTACAGGCTAGGTGGACAAAGGCTACAAACCTCATCAAAGGAGAAAGACCTTGGGGTGAGTATAACGCCAAGCACGTCTCCGGAGGCACACATCAACCAGATAACTGCGGCAGCATATGGGCGACTGGCAAACCTAAGATTAGCGTTCCGTTACCTTAACAAGGAATCGTTTAAGACACTGTACACCGTGTACGTCAGGCCCATACTAGAATATGCAGCGTTACAAAATGACACGATATCTATTAGTAATAGACATCTCCAGTGAACACTAGAAAGGATGCCCTTCTAGCATCCAGCCTGTTACTGGGCTTTTGTAACAAAGTCAGTATCCTGGTCCAGTTATCCGATATATTCAGTAGTCTCCAGGAGGATTACAACTGGTAGGGTACTAACCAAAGCATAAAATTTAATATGTTTATTAACAAAGTTAGTGTCTAGGGTTTCAAAGTAAATAAATGTACATATGATCAGGATGTTCATTAAGTAATGCATTAGGAGGTTAGCTCCTACACTGCTCTCATATACCATAAGGCTGTGCTGAGGGCACATATATCTAAATGACTCTGAAGTACCATCAGGTACAATGTCAGTAATTACAATAATACAGATATATGCAAATAAGAATATATGTGTGTATGAGTGATCTCCAGGTAACTCTAAGACTCGACCAGTGTCCAACTGAACTTCTCATAAGCTAGCTTCTCTAACAAACTGACAATCAGAACAGCTTGATTGACCAGTAAAATGACCAATTCACAGAACAGCAATATAACAAGCAACAGCAACACAGCGTCAGGAACCAGGAGATAGAAAATCGACCCTAACTGGTGACCATCAATAGATCCTCCAAAACAGTCACAAAACTCACTTTCTACTGAAGCTAAGTTCAACATAAACAATCCCAAACTGTGGCGGTGCACAGATGCCTTATCGAATTAGGTCAGGAGCTGTAGCTAGAGACCTGAGTTATCTCAGAGTGTCAATGTGACACAACCCAGAAAAACGTCGAAAATCACTGTCTAGTCTATCCTCTGTGAACAGAGTTACACAGAGTCTTGAGAAGTATGTTTCGTCTCACCACCGAACACATACTCTACCACACAGAGTCTAAATGGCGAGAAAACAAGCAGAGACAGGAGAGAAGTGTTGACACAACGATGTCCAGCTGCGTAGTGCTCTCGAGGAAGGAGCAGCAGCCACCCACCTCAGGTGGAATCACGTGACTCCTCCCAGCAACAAGCCTACTGTCATAATTTATAATATTACATCCTACCTAATAAACATAGCTAAGTCAAAACATGTCAAATAATAGTCCAATAATAGTATAAAGCACGATATTAACGATTTAGCTATTATCGAGAATATCAGCAATATAAAATTATAGAAAATGGAAATATACATAAAATATATCATACATAGGTATATACATTGGGGCCCATTCTGGGGCCGCAATATGCAGCACCAGTCTGGAACCCACACCTGGTCAAGCACGTAAAGAAACTAGAGAAAGTGCAAAGGTTTGCAACAAGGTTAGTTCCACAACTTAGGGGTCTGTCTTATGAAGAAAGGTTGAGGGAAATAGCACTAACAACACTGGAGGAAAGAAGGGTCAGTGGAGACATGATAACGACATACACAATACTGCGGGGAATTGACAAGGTAGATAGTGACAGGATGTTCCAGAGAGGGAACACAGAAACAAGGGGACACAACTGGAAGCTGAAGACTCAGATGAGTCAAAGGGATGTTAGGAAGCATTTCTTCAGCCACAGAGTAGTCAGGAAGTGGAATAGTCTAGAGAAAGATATAGTGGAGGCAGGAACCATACATAGTTTTAAGACAAGGTATGATAAAGCTCATGGAGCAGGGAGAGCAGAGACCCAGTAGCGGACAGCGAAGAGGCGGGGCCAGGAGCTGAGTCTCGACCCCTGCAACCACAATTAGGTGAGTACAATTAGGTGAGTACATGCACCTGGGGGTGAGTATAACACCCAGCATATCACCAGAATTACTTTGAGGTGGTGAGTCCCTCTGTCTTGTTGACCTCCAAAACCCCTCATTTCCCAATGAGGATTTTGCGTAACTTATAGTAAGTATATTTAGACACAGGTACACATACGTACAATTATCACAGTGTAAATTAGCCTCCAGTAAGTCAGACAAACTGACTTACTTCCACTGAGGTTAATTATGACAGAGGTTGTAAAACATGGATACCTAGTACCTTCATGATGGGGAGAGTGCAGCCCACAACACATCAATACGAGCCTTGCTTCACACACTCCACTAATATACCAGAAGCACCTTCATATTTTCTTAAACTTAGGCAAAATCAACTCTTTCTCTGTTGTTCCATAGAGTGGTGGTAGTTGTGGTAGTAGTGGTGGTGGTAGTTGTGGTAGTAGTGGTGGTGATACTTGTGGTAGTAGTGGTGGTGGTAGTTGTGGTAGTGGTGGTAGTAGTGGTGGTAGTAGTGGTGGTGGTAGTTGTGGTAGTAGTGGTGGTGGTAGTTGTGGTAGTAGTGGTGGTGGTAGTTGTGGTAGTAGTGGTGGGGGTGGGGTAGTAGGGGGTGGTAGTTTGGTAGATGGTGGTGGTAGTTGTGGTAGTAGTGGTGGGGGTAGTGTGGTAGTAGGGGTTTTGGGGAGTTGTGGTAGTAGTGGTGGGGGTGTTGTGGTAGTAGGGGTTTGTGGTAGTTGTGGTAGTTGGGGGTTTAGTTGTGGTAGTATGGGGGTTTTTTAGGGGGTTTGGGAATAGATAACAAAAAGAAAGATTTTCTTTTTCCCTTTTTCCCCCCCCCTCCCCTTCCTCTCTCTCTCTCTCTCTCCCCACACCCCCCTCCAACACCAGTTTAAGTTACTTCTTAGCCAGGTTGGTTGCTTACAGTTAGGTTGCAAGCCTAGGTTAGGTTAGCTTAGCCTGGTTAGGTGCTTACCCTGGGTTGGTTAGCCCCTGGTTAGGTTAGCTTAGCCTAGGTTGGTTGCTGCCTGGGTTGGGGTTAGTTACCTGGGTTAGGTTGCTTGTTTGGTTAGGTTATTAGCCCGGTTTGGGGTTAGCTTAGCCTAGGTTAGGTTAGCTTAGCCTAGTTGGGTTAGCTTAGCCTAGGTTAGTTAGCTAAGCCTAGGTTATGTTACTGGGTTAGGTTAGCTTAGCCTAGGTTAGGGCTTAGCCTAGGTTATGTTAGCTGTAGGTTGGTTAGCTTAGCCTAGGTTAGGTTAGTTTACCCCAGGTTGGTTAGCTTAGCCTAGGTTAGGTTAGCTTAGCCTAGGTTATTAGTTTTAGCCTGGGTTGGGGGTTTTTAGCCTAGGTTATGTTAGCTGTGGTTTGTTAGCTAAGCCTAGGTTAGGTTAGCTTAACCTAGGTTAGGTTAGTTACCCTGGGTTTTGTTAGTAAGCCTAGGTTAGGTTAGTTAGCCTAGGTTAGGTTAGCTTAGCCTGGGTTAGGTTAGTTAGCCTAGGTTAGGTTGTTTTAGCCGGGGTTAGGTTAGCAAAGCCTAGGTTAGGTTAGCTTAGCCTGGTTGGTTTAAAAGGCCTAGGTTAGGTTATGTGGTTAGGTTAGCAAGCCTGGTTGGGTTAGCTTAGTAGGTTGGTTAGCTTAGCCTAGGTTGGTTGCTTCCGGGTTGGGGTTAGCTAAGCCTGGGTTGGGTTAGCTGGTAGGTTAGGTTGCTTAGCCTAGGTTAGGTTAGCTTAGCCTAGGTTAGGTTAGCTGTGGGTTGGGTTAGCTAAGCCTAGGTTAGGTTAGTTTTGAAAGGTTAGGTTAGCTTAGCCTGGTTAGGTTAGCTTAGTGGTTAGGTTATTTAATCTAGGCTAGTTTCATTAGTTTAACCTAGTCCGGGTTAACTTAGCCCCTTTCAAGGCAGGCGAAACTGCAGACCTTGAGAATACACAGAGAACTTATATGCTATACACTCAAGCATCGTAATTACGGGGGATGTTGAAAGTTCCTTGACCTGTGATCCTTGACCGCAGGCGAGAAAGATACATCATAATTTCCCCCAGAAAACGGGGGACTGGCCCCAAATCTGCACACAGAAATCACTCCCCCGAAAGAAAAAGACTCGGCAGACGATGCAATATTCCCCCAAAGAAAAGTAGGGGGGCCAGAGAACTAAAAGAAACACAAAAAGAGTTCATAGGGTATAACCGTTTCTGCTCACGTGACCATCCGATGCAACCGTTAGCCAATGTCAAAGGTCACCCATGTCAAAGGTCAATACTTTGAACGCTATGAGCCATGCTCAGGGCAGTGCCAGTTACCATCCAGACTCAGTGCAGGACAGACACGCAGGCCTATGGCTCTGAGAATACCACCTGTCTAATATACCAAGTTACCATCCCAAACTCGTCTGTTCATTACCCAATCTACGAAAGAACCTCCACGCAACAAATGGTGGCAGCTCGTGGGCGTATATTTTGAGCGGAATTGAGAGAAAGAAGAAGCCGGTGTGAGAGTGTGCCGCCGCGGGCGTCAATATCAACCGTCGCCAGCGACTCACCTTCCCCTCACCCGTGACGTCACCCATCCAAGACTCTTCTGAAGCAGTGTCTCCAGTCTTCTGGCTTCTAATTGCAAGTAAACCTCCGAAGAGTTGATCTGGGTTTTGCAATTAAGCCAAAAAGTAAGCCAGTTTATGGGATAGAGCCTAAGCCAAGCCTGCAGTCATCCAGTCTGTCTCTTGTCATCCATCCTGCATCTTACTGCTGTGTGAAAGTAATAGCATTCAGGTCCACCAGTCCAGAGGGCTTAAGCCAGCTTCTTCAGGAAAGCCAGACATACAAGTAAGCCAGTTCCAGCAAAGCCAGTTCCTTGAAGTATTGTCTCCATTCGCTCTGTGCTACCAGTTGGACTATTGTCAGAGTGATATTCATCATTCCAGTGGTTTATTGTGATACAAGCCACCTGGGTTAGTGAGAACAAGTGAGTCCGAGTCGAGGCGTCGTGACGTCATCTACCACCGACCAGTGAGTCAAGTCGCCGTGACGTCACGTCACCCAGGGCGCTCACCACTCACGCTGGAGTACCGCCACACCTCCACCACCCACCCACTACTCCTCAAAAAGTTATCACTTGTGAGGCTATTTTCAACCCTTATTGGGTTCCCAGCGTCATTATTTCGGCTCAGGTGCGAGGTGAAGACCCAGAGAGAGTGTTTTAGCGCCTGCATTAAGGCCTGGCACTTGAGTCCATCGATGCGCTACTTCAAGAGTCGCCAGCAGCAGTACAACCTAGCAATCAAATTCTTCTCCTCCATCCTCTACATTTACCGTTCATTTATCAACAGTAGAGACACTATTCTGTATAGACATTCGTGTGTGTGAGACATTTAAGCAGTGAATTTTCTTAGTGACATTTAAAGACTTGTGTTTTCTGTGTTCTTGAATTTCATTTAAATTGTCGTCCATTTGCTCGAAGTTATGTCTCCAGTAAAGTCAAGTCAAAGCAATGATGTTCAAGTAAATTCGTGCGATAATACTGTGTGTGCTGCTATTCAGAGCCATAATGATAATGAGTCAGTAAACAGTCCTCGTAGTCCCTTAATGACTGAAAGACAGTCTCTAGCCTTTGAGCAATGTGTTTGTTCTCCCAGCTTGTATCAGAGATTTGCCGGAGTGATGCGGAATGTGAAGTTCAGATTAGTTCTTGTAGATAGTATGTGTTTTATTTGTTAACGTTGCCGAGCGGTAGGCACTAGTAATACTGTCACTCCTGTCTGGAATTCATCCCCTACAATATCTTGCATGCAGGATAGCGTTCAGATGCCTAGGGTGCCGGAGGTATCCCGGACCGCCTTGAGTACTGAGTCTATTCTTGCAATGTTGCTTGTTCAGGTAGTAGTTCCTCTCCAGGGGACGCTTTGTTGAAGAAAGACTACTTGAATGAGTTATAGCATCTCTCGCTGATGCAAAAGCAATTGCAGAAAGCCGTTTCTGTTGCTAGTGTATTCACTAGAGTGCCAGTTGTTGTCCCTTGTGTTCCAGATAGTGATCTTTCCAGTTGACAGTAATTCCTTTGCAGAGTAAAGTGTCGTGTGTCGAGTAATTATTACCTGCAGTAAGAGATAGTGAGAGCCGTTCTCCTTTGCTCATACTTTGTGTTATTGAGCTAATTATTTCAACCGGGAAGAGATCCATCCACTCCACCGAGCCTGTTCATTCCTTCAGTAGGAAAGTGATTATAAGTTAATCAACTCGACCGAGTTGTTCATTCCTTCAGTAGGAAAGTGATCATAAGTCGTGAGCTAAAGATAGAAAATTAGAAAATCCAGTTAGAACTGAGTTATTGACTGTGTGTTTTGTTATCAGATTTCCAGTATCTAGTAAGATTTTTAATGTGTTCACGTTCTCTCCGAGTTCTGAGAATTAACAGTATAGATTTGAGTGCACCAGATCTACCTTGTCTGTTAATCACTACCTTCTTGTAAATATATTTCCTCAGAATTCGTAGATCACATGGAGCTCAACTCTCCTCCAGGCTGAGGGACTGACCACCAACATGGAGCTGAACTCTTCTCCAGGCTGATGGACTGACCACCAACATGGAGCTGAACTCTTCTCCAGGCTGAGGGACTGACCACCACCATGGAGCTGAACTCTTCTCCAGGCTGAGAGACTGACCACCACCATGGAGCACAACTCTTCTCCAGGCTGAGGGACTGACCACCACCATGGAGCTGAACTCTTCTCCAGGCTGAGGGACTGACCACCAACATGGAGCTGAACTCTTCTCCAGGCTGAGGGACTGACCACCACCATGGAGCTGAACTCTTCTCCAGGCTGAGAGACTGACCACCACCATGGAGCTGAACTCTTCTCCATGCTGAGGGACTGACCACCAACATGGAGCTGAACTCTTCTCCAGGCTGAGGGACTGACCACCACCATGGAGCTGAACTCTTCTCCAGGCTGAGAGACTGACCACCACCATGGAGCACAACTCTTCTCCAGGCTGAGGGACTGACCACCACCATGGAGCTGAACTCTTCTCCAGGCTGAGAGACTGACCACCACCATGGAGCTGAACTCTTCTCCAGGCTGAGGGACTGACCACCACCATGGAGCTCAACTCTTCTCCAGGCTGAGGGACTGACCACCACCATGGAGCTCAACTCTTCTCCAGGCTGAGGGACTGACCACCACCATGGAGCTCAACTCTCCTCCAGGCTGAGGGACTGACCACCACCATGGAGCTCAACTCTTCTCCAGGCTGAGGGACTGACCACCACCATGGAGCACAACTCTTCTCCAGGCTGAGGGACTGACCACCACCATGGAGCTTAACTCTTCTCCAGGCTGAGGGACTGACCACCACCATGGAGCTGAACTCTTCTCCAGGCTGAGGGAATGACCACCACCATGGAGCACAACTCTTCTCCAGGCTGAGGGACTGACCACCACCATGGAGCTTAACTCTTCTCCAGGCTGAGGGACTGACCACCACCATGGAGCTGAACTCTTCTCCAGGCTGAGGGAATGACCACCACCATGGAGCTGAACTCTTCTCCAGGCTGAGGGACTGACCACCACCATGGAGCTGAACTTTTCTCCAGGCTGAGGGACTGACCACCACCATGGAGCTCAACTCTCCTCCAGGCTGAGGGACTGACCACCACCATGGAGCTGAACTTTTCTCCAGGCTGAGGGACTGACCACCACCATGGAGCTGAACTCTTCTCCAGGCTGAGGGACTGACCACCTCAAATATTTTTTGTCCAAGGTTGATGGACTGATTACATCATCTTTATTCCGTCACTACTGTTCCCTTTGTATTTGACTGAAGAAGCCTACTGTGTAGGCTAAACGTTTCATCAATAAAGATACCCAACTGCTCGGTTAGCAGCTCACTCAGCTCACACACTGAGGTCCAAGGTTCGAATCCCGGTACGGGTGGAAACATTGGGGCGAGTTTCCTTAAGACACCTGCTAGCGTCCATGTTCACCTAGCAGTAAGTAGGTACCTGGGTGTTAGCCGACTGGTGTGGGTCGTATCTAGGGCACAAAATTAACCTGAATTGCCCGAAATACTCTGTATAACCAGGGGCTTTCTATATAGTATGTCACTGATGTCAGCTAGGACTGTATAAGTTGTATCATGTACTTAGAGAAATATTATTATTATTATTATTATTATTATTATTATTATTATTATTATTATTATTACATTATGCTGACAATGAAGTGATTGACAAGTGACGCATTCACAAAAAATTATACAGACACAAAATACGCACACAAAAATACACATGGAAAATATGCACTGATACACGAGTATAGGTGTGCTCATCTATATGTGGTTGCAAGGGTTGAGTCTTATCTCCTGGCCCCGTCTCTCAACTTTCCGCTTATCAGATTCACTCTTAGCCTCCTGGGCCCTATCGTACCTATTCTTAAAGCTATGCATGGAGCCTGCCTTCACCCCTTCTTCATGGAGGTCATTCCACTTCCCGACCACCCTGAAATTGAAGAAATACTTCTTGACATCCCTATGACTCGTATGCGAATTTAGCTTCCAGCTTTGCCCCCAAGTACGTGTTTCCCACCTCTCAAACAGCCTGTCCCTGCCTGCTTTATCAATTCCGCTTAAATAATTTTATATTATCATTTTTCCTCTGATCCTTTTATTCTCTAGGGTCTTTAGATTCAATTCCTTTAGCCTTTCCTCGTAGTTCATATATGTATACGCGCGCGCGCGCGTGTGTGAAGGAGTTTTATACATGTTTTGTGTCTTATTGTCAATTGCGTTGGTACTTCGTACCTTTCCGCTTACATGTTGGGTAATGCCTACCGTTCTGTCGAGGCAGTCACTATATGGGTAATGCCTACCGTTCTGTCGAGGCAGTCACTATATGGGTAACCTCACAGACATGGCCTCCACCTTGTTAAAGCGACCTTAATAAACCCTAACTATATACCAGGATTGTTTGATTAAAATCCATTTGCACTTTTCCATTGCCAGGATGCAGCATGCAGGTGGCAGCAGTAGTGACTGACAGCTTTTATGAATTGCAATTTTCCATGAGAGGATAATGATGGCAGCTGCGTGAATGAATGCTGGTAGTGCTCACTGCAGCGCCCTCTCATCACGGTCATTATGATCAAGTTCAGTGTGCGGTGGGTCATGGGATGGGACCATCAGGGCTCAAGTCCAGTGTGTATGTGTGAGGGGGATATGATTTATCGAAATAGAACCATCCGCTCTCAAAATCAATGTCTGGGCACGGTATGGGACCGTCCGCTCTTATTTTACCTCACCATTTTTTCTTTAAGTTTTGCCCACAACAATCTACTAACACCCATGTACACATTTACTGCTAGGTTACCATGGATACTTGGTGTAAGGTCTCGTCCAAGCTGAAGCTGAAGCTGACGGCCACACTTATAGATTTGTGGCTTCACTAATTATAGTACTTATGCTGGCTACACGGTATCTTCTCTAGGATACAGTGATGCTGGCTATATGGTATTTTGTCTAGGATACAGTGATGCTGGCTACACGGTATCTTCTCTAGGATACAGTGATGCTGGCTATATGGTATTTTGTCTAGGATACAGTGATGCTGGCTATATGGTATTTTGTCTAGGATACAGTGATGCTGGCTACACGGTATCTTCTCTAGGATACAGTGATGCTGGCTACACGGTATCTTCTCTAGGATACAGTGATGCTGGCTATATGGTATTTTGTCTAGGATACAATGATGCTGGCTATATGGTATCTTGTCTAGGATACAGTGATGCTGGCTATACAGTATCGTGTCTAGGATACAATGATGCTGGCTATGTTATCTTGCCTAGGATACAGTGATGCTGGCTATACAGTATCTTGTCTAGGATACAATGATGCTGGCTATATGGTATCTTGTCTAGGATACAGTGATGCTGGCTATATGGTATCTTGACTAGGATACAATGATGCTGGCTATATGGTATCTTGACTAGGATACAGTGATGCTGGCTATACAGTATTTTGTCTAGGATACAATGATGCTGGCTATATGGTATCTTGTCTAGGATACAGTGATGCTGGCTATACAGTATCTTGTCTAGGATACAATGATGCTGGCTATATGGTATCTTGACTAGGATACAATGATTCTGGCTATATGGTATCTTGACTAGGATACAATGATGCTGGCTATATGGTATCTTGACTAGGATACAATGATGCTGGCTATATGGTATCTTGACTAGGATACAATGATTCTGGCTATATGGTATCTTGACTAGGATACAATGATGCTGGCTATATGGTATCTTGACTAGGATACAGTGATGCTGGTTATATGGTATCTTGACTAGGATACAATGATGCTGGCTATAAGGTATCTTGACTAGGATACAATGATGCTGGGTTCTACTTCTTTCTCTTCTCTTAGTGTGTGTTAATTTTTTATTAGCTCACTCCTCGCTGAGTTATAAAAGTAGCATTTGTTTTTGAAAACCTAAGAAAATGATGGTAACTTTTCTACGTTCTCAGGGGTGACGTGACATGCTCTTAACTCATGTTCTCAGGGGTGACGTGACATGCTCTTAACTCATGCTCGAACGAGCAGCTTAAACTGTAAAAATAGCAATATAAAAATGGCCCATGAAAAAAAATCCGCGATATTAGGTACGTATGTATAACACGTGGGACACCAAGAGCAACAGCCCCGTGGCTCACCTCGATGTTCAGATTCCATCTACAGTATGTTTCCGTGTTATAGTTGCTCTCATTTAAATGTTCAGATTCCATGTTCCCCTTGTTGAGGTGCCTCTCATTTAAATGTTCAGATTCCATGTCCTTGTTGTGGTGCCTCTCATTTAAATGTTCAGATTCCATGTCCTTGTTGTGGTGCCTCTCATTTAAATGTTCAGATTCCATGTCCTTGTTGTGGTGCCTCTCATTTAAAACCGTTATAACATTTTCGTCATCTGAAGATTTGCTCTCCTCTCCCACCCAATAAACACACTTCTAATTGTGCAAATTTTTAACACAACATTTCTTTGTAGTTGAATAGACAACAGGTTGTTATAGGCTTCCATAACCTAACCTAAAGAAAATAGTATCTATAAGTTTATAGAAAACGGAAAGAAACAATGTACAAAATATGTACACCGAGAAGTATATATCCCTTCACAGTGTGTGTACGCTGAGAATTTACTTAAATTCCTATTTTAGGAATTAACGCATTCTTCACTGGTGGTGAGCAAGTTATATGTAGCCTCGTGCTCTCAATAGGCTTTCTGGAATTTTTTTACATAATTTTCCTAAATGTAGAACATACAATTGAATAATATAATAATTGCTATTAAAATGTGATGCTATGTGGACCCTTTGAGAAATTTTAAGTGAAGAGGGAGGCAGAACAACCGGGAAAGTGACGAATTTAATTGTCGTATCAGTATCATATGTACACTTGTGTAGTGTACCAGCATCCAGCATTCATCCCACTTATACAGCTGGTCCCTTTTCGTGTGACGTCACGATACCCGCTGACGTCAGAGGCTCTGCGCATGTGCATAGGCTCACGTAGGCGCACAGGCTCACTAGCGTTAGACCTACGAGCGAGACAGACGGTGTGGCTGGACTCTCCTTCACTTACTGTAAATATACCGTAACCATCCAACAAGGAGTATCTTTGACCTCCTATATATCTCTCTCAAGACCCACACAACAAGTGGTAGCAGCGGTGTGCCGTAATTTTTATCGATTACGATGTTATAGAGAGATAGACTACGACAACCAAGCAAACAGCCTCCAGACGGACCACGTTACCAGCTACTACATCCAAGAAGTCTACATATCTACAGTATCTCCTGGTCAGCTAAGTGCCTCATTGTTAATTTTGCTAAAACCTACGAGGGGTTGACCCGGGTTTTGCAAATTCTGTACGAGTAAGCCAGTGAGGGGAGAGTCCCATTCAAGCCAGTAAAGCCACCACCAGTTACGTCAGCCTAGGCTTAAGCCAGCTTCTACCTTGCTGTGCTAATTTGTCACAAGATTCCAAGCCAGTCAGTCTGTGTGAAAATATTCTACTAAGCCAGCAAGCCACTCTGCTGTCTGAGAAGTAAGCCACGTGAGTTCACGCAATTATACAACCTTTGTACTCCAGTGTATTGCTGTTCTGAGTACAATACCATCCCCGTGGTATTCCTGGGTTATTCAAGCCACCCTGGGTTAAGTTCATGTAAACGGCGTAAGCCACAGGCGCACGCGGGAAGCGGTGTAAGCCTAGCTACAACACCAACCGCCACCACCCCCCACCACCCACGCCAGAGCAGACGCCTTGACCACGTGCATCCACCCACACAAAGCATTAAGTGTGGATTATTTCACCCTTAACTGGGTCCTGCAAGCAGTTATTGGCTATGAACCAGGTCGAGCGTCCTGAGTGTGTTTCTTCTGAACTGTTGTGCCAACTGTAAAAAGCCTCGGTTCGTAGTCCACCGGTTTATGCACATTACTTCAAGTTATCAACGAGTGGACCACACCACCACCCTCCACCACCACGCTTCAGTCACCGATCTCCACCCTAGAGACATTTACTGTGTTGTTGTTTTATTTTTCAGATAATCTATAGACAATTTCGTGTGTTGAAACAATTTCTGCGAGTTACATAAATTTTGAGTTATCCTAGGAAGTGTTCTGTGTTAAATTAATTATTTGCATTAATTTTTGATTTCACTAGTATTGTCTCTTGTTAATTATTGCGTTATAATTTCTGTGAATTTCGTTGTGTTACTAAGTATGCAGTAAGTACAGTTTTGTTAAAGTTATCTTGTGTTCCAATATTCCACCAAGTAGTAATTTTAAAAGATTTTAAATTTTTCCCCAGCATTGCCCATGTGTTGTTGAATTTTCTGTCTTGTTAATTATTGTGTTCCACCAAGTGTACTATCCCAGAGTTATTTTTTATTATCTTACCCTTGTTTGTTAATGTTTTAATTGTGTAATTAATTAATTTTGCTTGCCCCAGTAACTACATATTGTTTTCTCCTCCAAGCAATTTTTAACATTTTACCAGTAGTATTCCCTGCTAATTCTTATGTGTTGCAGTCAGTGTTACTTATTCCCATTGCACCCAATATTGTTTTGTGTACTTGTTCTTTTTGTATAGTGCTAATGTGCCTTCATTTTGCAGATTAGTGATATACTTACTGAAGATATTATTTTGCTCCAATAATTACTTGTTTATAGTCAACAAGAGCATGACTTTGTATATGCAGTAAGTTAACTGTTCTGTGCCTTGATGAGTATCTTCCAGCTGATGTAAGTGTTAATACCATTTTATTGTCATTAATTTTTCATTTGTTTTCATGTGTTGTTGAACAAATTCACTCTTAAGTTTGTCTAAAGTCAGTGTTTTTAGTAAATTGTTCAGTAACTGTTGCATTGAGTTACCTTGCTTTGCTTGCAATTAAGAGTAAGAGTGTTCAAACTATTTTATTTCTAATATCTTTGTGTTGTGTGAAAATAATTTACCCCAGTGTGAATTTTTTTCAATCAGTCATTCCTGAAATTGATTTTGAGTAAATTAAATTCGCCAGTATTCACCTTGTTTTATCAATTTTGTTGTGTTTAATTGCTCTAGTAACTTGTCATTTCCTAAGAGTAATAAGTAATATTCCAGTGAACTTCTAGAGATTCAAGCAGTAAAGTTACTTTCATTTATTGCCAGTGAACAATTCTATCGAATTGTTTTATCAGATTGTTGCTAGTGCCATAACCATTATTGAATTCTTTTAATTAGTTGTGCATTTAATTCTTTTATTGTGTTGCAATTTTGTTGATATTTAAAGAAAAGAAAACTCATTTTGCTGTTCAAGTTAAAGCTAGATTGTTTTATCTTAGTGTGTTGAATTTTCTTGCCAAGTCAATTTCCAGTGAGTTATCTTTTCTTTAGTGTTATTGTGCTATTATCCGTGTTACTCATGCAGAATAGTTAATAATTACTATCAGTTAAGCTATATTGTGCCATATACTTGTGTAAATTTTGCTTTCAATTCGATTCTCGTTTATTGCTCAGTCATGTCTCAAGTAAATTCAAGTGATAACTGTGTGTTTTCTGCCAGTCAAGGCATTGAAGTTCTAGTAACCATGTGCGATAATACTGTGTGTATTGCCATTCAGCGCCATAATGATAATGAGTCAGTAAACAGCCCTCATAGTCCCTTAATGACTGAAAGACAGTCTCTAGCCTTTGAACAATGTGTTTGTTCTTCCAGCTTGTATAAGAGAATTGCCAGAGTGATGCGGAATGTGAAGTTCAGATTAGTTCTTGTAGAAAGTATGTGTTTTACTTGTTAACGTAGCTGAGCGGTAAAGGCACTAGTATTACTGTCACTCCTGTCTGGAATTCAGCCCCTACAATATCTTGCATGCAAGATAGCGTTCAGATGCCTAGGGTGCCGGAGGTATCCCGGACCGCCTTGAGTACTGAGTCTATCCTTGCAATGTTGCTAGTTCAAGTAGTAGTTCCTCTCCAGGGGACGCTTTGTTGAAGAAAGACTATTTGAATGAGTTATAGCATCTCTCGCTGATGCAAAAGCAATTGCAGAAAGCCGTTTCTGTTGCTAGTGTATTCACTAGAGTGCCAGTTGTTGTCCCTCGTGTTCCAGATAGTGTTCCTTCCAGTTGACAGTAAGCCTTTGCAGAGTAAAGTGTCGTGTGTCGAGTAATTCTTACCTGCAGTAAGAGATAGTGAGAGCCGTTCTCCTTTGCTCATACTTTGTGTCTTTGAGCAAACTATTTCAACCGGGGAGAGATCCATCCACTCCACCGAGTCTGTTCATTCCTTCAGTAGGAAAGTGATTATAAGTTGATCAAAACCGAGTTGTTCATTCCTCCAGTAGGAAAGTGATCATAAGTTGTGAGCTAAAGATAGAAAATCTGAAAATCCAGTTTAGAACCGAATTATTGACTGTGTGTTTTGTTATTAGATTTCCAGTATCTAGCAATATGTTTGTGTGTTCAAGTTCTCTCTGAGTTCTGAGTTTTAACAGTATAACCCGTGTTAGCCGAGTTTATCTTTCCTGTTAAAACTTCTTCCCTGTAAATATTTATTCTTCCTCAGAAGCCGAAGAGTGCATGAATACACATTGATTGATCGATCAAATTTGCAAATTGTAATTTATATAATCCGTTATATCTAGATCCATTAAATTTCTCTTATGTACTGTTAACTCAAGAAGTGCGAGAGTAAGATTAATCTTGATCAGTTCAAAGTTATAATGTGTTTTCTATTGTATAGATTCATCCAGTACCACCTGTCTGTTCAGCCTATAGAGTTGTATAGTATGCCGAGACGTCATACGATAACATGGCCGAGCTGTCGTATCAGTATCATATGTACACTTGTGTAGTGTACCAGCATCCAGCATTCATCCCACTTATACAGCTGGTCCCTTTTCGTGTGACGTCACGATACCCGCTGACGTCAGAGGCTCTGCGCATGTGCATAGGCTCACGTAGGCGCACAGGCTCACTAGCGTTAGACCTACGAGCGAGACAGACGGTGTGGCTGGACTCTCCTTCACTTACTGTAAATATACCGTAACCATCCAACAAGGAGTATCTTTGACCTCCTATATATCTCTCTCAAGACCCACACAACATAATGTGCGAACACTGGACTGAATTGTGCAATGTAAAAAGGCATTCTCGAAGGTCAATTGGTGTATATCGGCCTCAATACGTGATTTAGAGATTGCTGACACGTTCCTGCTGAAGAACTGGAATAGTGGAAAACCCTTACAATTCGGCAACAAGGACGGAAAATTAGAGGACTCCAATTCTCCCAGCAACACACCTTAGCTAAGTGAAGCTTACCCATAATGTACAGTAGTTTTGTTTTGGCCATTGTAAATTATAACTGTAGTGGTAGCGTTAGGGTGTGTTTCCAAAAAAAAAATTATGATTCAGTAATTAAATGGTAAGTGGTAATAGGAATTTCCTTTCTAATAACACTATTTTAATTTGTGTACAATAATTATGTTCTGTGTACCCAGCAAGCTTAATCATATACAGTCCACGGAACTTTAGTTTACCAGAGTAGTTGGTTTTAATATTGTAATTATTAATTTAATGTTAGGTCTAGTTTTCTTGTGGGAGTGGTAGGGAGTGGGCATTGAAGGAGTGACAGTTTGGTGACCTACTGTGACTAAGTCCCACTTACCTCACCCAAATTACTTGCAGGTAATTATTCAGGTAATACCCTGTAAACCCCCTGCAGGTAATTTCCCACAGGCTTTAAGCCCCATTAACCAACCAACCTCGTAAGAAAATCTGAAGTAAAATGAGGTTGGTCTCACGTGTAGTTACGAACACCCTCATTAAACTACATAACAATAGTTTTTACGCCTGAGGTTGTTGTCGTAGATTCAAGGTCACTCATGACGTCACAGCTTCCTCCATGGTGCTCCAGCATGGAAGGGTGGGTGGAGGAGGATGCCCTGACGGTGAATCTAGATGCAAGAATTGGAATTATCCTCCTCTTCCTCTTCAAACCTGTCACCTCCCATTCCCCAGCCCCTGAACCAGACGGATTTAACGCTCCATGATTATACAGTAATAATTCATCTAAGAATTCCAGAGGGACGCCTTAAAATACAACATATCGATGAAGAATAAAACATTCTTGTTACCTCATACTGGCTTCCACATTCTTACCCCCCTATCATTCTTGCTCCCACTTGGGTATCATTTTGCCGAAAAGTTTCGCTTGCACAGCAGGCTTCTTTAGTCGAATATAACACTGGAAACAGTATAAGTAGTAGTTTTAACGTGATCAATCCATCACGATGCCTTGGTAGGAGGTGGTCACTCCCTCAAACCTAAAGCACAGGCATGCGGCCACACCTTATAAATTTAAATTATTATAAATTCTGTAACTAGACTTACCGGCTTATATAGTTCACGATGACCCCACAAAGATTAGTGTAAAAAATATAGACTGACGTCGGTATCTGCGTCAATGATGTTGTATAACAACAAGAATACAACTGGCCAGGTTCCACTGGATCCGATGTTATAGTAGTAGCCACTACATTACAGAACTCACTACGTTACCGTACCCACTACGTTACCGTACCCACTACGTTACCGTACCCACTACGTTACCGTACCCACTACGTTACCGTACCCAGTACGTTACCGTACCCACTATGTTACCGTACCCACTACGTTACAGTACCCACTACGTTACCGTACCCACTACGTTACCGTACCCACTACGTTACCGTACCCACTACGTTACCGTACCCACTATGTTACCGTACCCAGTACGTTACAGTACCCACTAGGTTACCGTACCCACTACGTTACCATACCCACTACGTTACAGTACCCACTACGTTACAGTACCCACTACGTTACAGTACCCATACATTACCGTACCCACTACGTTACCGTACCCACTACGTTACCGTACCCACTACGTTATCGTAGCACCTACATTATGATCCTCTGAAGGAGGGTGCCGTTGCTCAGTCAGAAAATTGCTCAATGCACTTGTCCACACAGCACAAGGTGTCGTTATAACCGAGAACATATTTCTGAATTTGAAACGTATGAAGTGCAAATATCCCAGTATCATCTATACGTCTGCCTTATCACTGAATATATTATTATATTCGTGGGAAAAAGCTAAGCTAGTAAGGGTGACAGAGCGCCTGAGGAGGTTTCATGGGATGTACCAGAGTCAGAGTGCCCTAGGCCTGTACCTGACCAGCCGGGCTGTGGTTCGTACGTCAGTTTGCGTGCGGCCAGCAGTAACAGCCTGGATGATTAAACCCTGATCTACCACGAGGCCTGGTCTCAGACCGAGCCGAGGGGGCGTTGAGCCCCGAAACCCTGTCCAGGTATTCTCCAGGTAGGCCTGAAGCCTCGAGTCTCCAGGCTACTGAGTGAAATGACTTGCTATGTTACCCTGGTCCAGGTGCGGTGGTGGGCCACACATACTGGCCCAGGTGTGGTGGTGGGCCACACATACTGGCCCAGGTGTGGTGGTGGGCCACACATACTGGTCCAGGTGTGGTGGTGGGCCACACATACTGGCCCAGGTGAGGTGATGGACCTGAAACTTGCCCAAGTGTGGACCAGTGAAGTAGCCACTTTCCTTCCCTCACACACACTCGTGGCATCCAGCCAGAGTCGCAATTGTTGCTGTGCAAAGTTGCACTTGGTGTGCGTTTTGTTGGTGTTGTTGCTGTTACTTTGTCACTCAGTCTCAGGTAACGAGGGTCTTGTGATGGCTCACTCAGTGGCTCATTAACAGAATCTTAAAAAGCGTCAACGCTCACATATTATTATGATGATGATGATCATTATATTGAGAAGGACGTACTAGCTGGTCAGGGTTCACACAGCACCTGGGGAAATGGGAGGCAGTCAGGTTTGACTCAAGGTAGGAAAGGAAAGATCAAATTCGTTACATCATGAGACCCTCATCGGTATCAAGGAACCTTGTTTGAGAGGAAGGTTTAAATAGTTGTGTCTTTGACTTAAAGTCACAGATTGAGCTCGTGGTACTCACCTCACCTAACTGTGGTTGCAGGGGGTCGAGTCTCAGCTCCTGGTCTCGCTCCCCCTGCTGACCACTATTTGGTTCACTCCTGGCTGAATGAGGCGCATTATACCTAGTTTTAAAACAATGTATGGATCAGGCTGTGCCTTAATAATTATTCATATTTGTTTTGAACCTGAAAAAATATCAATACCATGAAGCACATAAAAGAACACACACACGAGAACTCATCCGAGGATAGCAATAGCCAGATGTAACACCAACAGACCAAAATATTGTCTAACACCCTACCTGTGCTGGAAAAAATTATAATCACGAATTTTATACACACACACACACAGGTGGAGAGGGGGATAGGTCAAATGCAGAGGCACGATCATGCCACCAAGAGCTACAGGAAAAAATAAGGAAGAAAATGGCCATGTACAGACAGGAACCAGAGTCACAGAGGGAAAGGCAATGGGAGGAGGAGAGGGCGAAGTCAGTGTTTATTCATGGGCTGCAGGAGAGCGAGGGAAGGACACACACTGAAAGACGGCAGGCAGAAAGAAAGGAGATTGAGAACATCCTCAGAAATAGGTGAAGAGGACATGTCCGAGATTGTAAATTTTCAGAGACTAGGGGGGGTACGTGAAGGGAAGAAAACGACCGCTCAAGCTGATTTTCAGGACAGAAACAGTGCGAGACAGGATCCTCCAAGAGAAACCACGGTTGAAGGAATCGGCAGAATACAAGAGGGTGTTCCTAGACCGAGACAGAACAAAAAAAAAAAGACAGCAACTGAGGGAGAGGACACAAAGGCGAAAGGAGCTAGGAGGAGAGACAAGGACAGAATCAGCAGAGGACAACCAGAGCAGGGCAGAGCAACAAGAGCAAGCACACACAGAACCATCCCCAGAACCCCACAGCCAAGCATGCTATCCCAACACAAACCACAACCCACACGCACAGCCCCCATCCAACACTCCACTATAGAATCCCACAGTACATTGCCAGGTCCCCCACCCTCACAGACCCCCAAAACACAGTGTTGGAGAGGAAACTGAAGGTATGGTACACCAACGCTGACGGAATAACAAATAAGTGGGAGGAGTGGCACGAAAGAGTCAAAGAGGCATCACCGGACATAATAGCTCTCACAGAAACCAAGCTTACAGGTTTGATAACAGATGCCATCTTTCCAACGGGATATCAAATCCTGAGGAAAGACAGAGGGAACAGAGGGGGTGGAGGAGTGGCACTGCTGATCAAAAACCGATGGGATTTTGATGAGCTGGAGAGAGGAGACAGAGGAGAAGCAAGAGATTACATAGTAGGAATGCTTCAGTCTGGAGGTCCCAAGGTGGTAATTGCAGTGATGTATAACCCACCACAGAACAGCAGGAGGCCAAGGCAAGAGTATGATGAGAGTAATAGAGCGATGGTTGACACACTGGCTGAAGTGGCCAGAAGGGCTCATGCAAGCATGGCAAAGCTACTGATCATAGGTGACTTCAACCACAAGGAAATCGAGTGGGAGAACTTGGAGCCACATGGGGGCCAAGAAACGTGGAGGGCTAAGATGATGGAGGTGGTGCTGGAAAACTTCATGTACCAACACGTAAGGGACACTACCAGAGAGAAAGGAGAGGATGAACCAGCAAGACTGGACCTAGTATTCATCTTGAGTAGTGGAGATATTGAGGACATCACATATGAAAGACCCCTCGGGCCCAGTGATCATGTGGTTTTAAGCTTCGAATACACAGTAGAGTTACAAGTGGAGGGGAAAGCAGAAAGGGCCAGATGAAGGAAGCCAAACTACAAGAAAGGGGACTATGCGAGCATGAAGAACTTCCTAAACGGGGTTCAGTGGGACAGAGAACTGGCAGGGAAGTCAGTAAACGAAATGACAGAATATGTGACAACAATATGCAAGGAAGCTGAGGAGAGGTTTGTACCCAATTGTAACAGAAATAATTAAAAAGCCAGGATGAGTCCGTGGTGCACCCAAAGGTGCAGGGAGGCCAAAACCAAGTGTGTTAGGGAATGGAAGAAGTATAGAAGGCAAAGGACCCAGGAGAATAAAGAGAGCAGTCGTAGAGCCAGGAATGAATATGCACAGGTAAGAAGGGAAGCCAAACGACAGTACGAAAATGACATAGTAGAGAAAGCCAAATCTGACCCGAAGCTGTTGTACAGCCACATCAGGAGGAAAACAACAGTCAAGGACCAGGTGATCAGGCTAAGGAAGGAAGGAGGAGAGATCACAAGAAACGACCGCGAAGTGTGTGAGGAACTCAACATGAGATTCAAAGAAGTGTTCACCAAGGAGACAGAAGGGACTCCAGAAAGACAGAGAGGTGGGGTACACCACCAAGTGTTGGACACAATACATGCAACCAAGGAAGGAGTGAAGAGGCTGCTGAGTGAGCTAGATACCTCAAAGGCAATGGGGCCGGATCACATCTCTCCATGGGTCCTGACAGAGGGAGCAGAGGCGCTATGTGTACCCCTAACAACAATATTCAACACATCTATCGAAACAGGGAGATTACCTGAGGTATGGAAGACAGCAAATGTAGTCCTAATTTTTAAAAAAAGGAGATAGACATGAAGCACTAAACTACAGACCAGTGTCACTGACATGTATAGTATGCAAAGTCATGGAGAAGATTATCAGGAGAAGAGTGGTGGAACACCTAGAAAGGAATGAGCTTATCAACGACAGCCAACACGGTTTCAGGGATGGGAAATCCCGTGTCACAAACCTACATGAGTTCTATGGCAGGGTGACAGCAGTAAGACAAGAGAGAAAGGGGTGGGTAGATTGCATTTTCTTGGACTGTAAGAAGGCGTTTGACACAGTTCCACACAAGAGATTAGTGCAAAAGCTGGAGGACCAGGCAGGGATAACAGGGAAGGCACTCCAATGGATCAGGGAATACCTGTCAGGAAGACAGCAGCGAGTCATGGTACGTGGCGAGGTGTCAGAGTGGGCACCTGTGACAAGTGGGGTTCCACAGGGGTCAGTCCTAGGACCGGTGCTGTTTCTGGTATTTGTGAACGACATGACGGAAGGAAAAGCCTCCGAAGTGTCCCTGTTTGCAGATGATGTGAAGTTGATGAGAAAAATTAAATTGGACGAGGACCAGGCAGAACTACAAAGGGATCTGAACAGGCTTCAGGCCTGGTCCAGCGATTTCCTCCTGGAGTTCAACCCCACCAAGTGCAAAGTCATGAAGATTGGGGAAGGGCAAAGAAGACCGCAGATGGAGTACAGTATAGGGGGCCAGAGACTACAAAACCTTACTCAAGGAAAAAGATCTTGGGGTGAGTATAACACCAGGCACATCTCCTGAGGCGCACATCAACCAAATAACTGCTGCAGCATACGGGCGCCTAGCAAACCTAAGAACAGCATTTCGACATCTTAATAAGGAATCGTTCAGAACCCTGTACACTATGTACGTTAAGCCCATATTGGAGTACGCAGCACCAGTTTGGAACCCACACCTAGCCAAGCACATAAAGAAACTAGAGAATGTGCAAAGGTTTGCAACAGGACTAGTCCCGGAGCTAAGGGGTATGTCCTACGAGGAGAGGTTAAAGGAAATCGACCTGACGACACTGGAGGACAGGAGAGATAGGGGGTACATGATAACGACATATAAAATACTGAGAGAAATTGACAAGGTGGACAGACAGAATGTTCCAGAGATGGGACACAGCAACAAGGGGTCACAGTTGGAAGTTGAAGACTCAGATGAATCACAGGGATGTTAGGAAGTATTTCTTCAATCGCAGAGTGGTCAGGAAGTGGAATAGTTTGGGAAGCGATGTAGTGGAGGCAGGATCCATTCATAGCTTCAAGAAGAGGTATGATAAAGCTCATGGTGCAGGGAGTGACCCAGTAGCGGCCAGTGAAGAGGCGGGGCCAGGAGCTATGAATCGACCCCTGCAACCACATATAGGTGAGTACACACACACACACACACACACACTTACGTGTATAGTGTGCAAAGTCTTAGAGAAAATCATCAGGAAAAGAATGGTGGAGCATCTGGAGCAGAACAGGATAATCAACGACAGACAGCACGGATTCAGGGAAGGCAAATCCTGTGTAACAAACCTCCTGGAGTTCTATGATAAAGTAACAGAGGTAAGGCAAGAGAGAGAAGGGTGGGTTGATTGCATTTTCCTGGACTGCAGGAAGGCCTTCGACACAGTTCCTCATATGAGATTAGTAAAGAAGTTGGAAGAACAAGCTTGTATATCAGGAAGGGCACTGGAATGGATCACGGAATACTTCACAGGGAGGCAACAACGAGTCATGGTGCGTGATGAGGTATCACAGTGGGCGCCTGTGACGAGCGGTATACCACAGGGGTCAGTCCTAGGACCAGTGCTATTCTTGGTATATGTGAATGACATGACGGATGGGATAGACTCAGAAGTGTCTCTGTTCGCAGATAATGTGAAATTAATGAGGAGAATCACATTGGATGAGGACCAAGCAGGACTTCAAACAGACCTGGACAAGCTTGACATCTGGTCTAGCAACTGGCTTCTCAAATGCAAAGTCATGAAGATCGGAGAAGGGCAAAGAAGACCGCAGACAGAGTACAGGCTAGGTGGACAAAGGCTACAAACCTCGACAAAGGAGAAAGACCTTGGGGTGAGTATAACGCCAAGCACGTCTCCGGAAACACACATCAACCAGATAACTGCGGCAGCATATGGGCGACTGGCAAACCTAAGATTAGCGTTCCGTTACCTTAACAAGGAATCGTTCAAGACACTGTACACCGTGTACGTCAGGCCCATACTAGAGTATGCAGCTCCAGTCTGGAACCCACACCTGGTCAAGCACGTCAAGAAATTAGAGAAAGTGCAAAGGTTTGCGACAAGACTAGTTCCACAACTCAGGGGACTGCCCTATGAAGAAAGGTTGAGGGAAATAGAACTAACAACACTGGAGAACAGAAGGGTTAGAGGAGACATGATAACGACATACAAAATACTGCGAGGAATCGACAAGGTAGATGTTCCAGAGAGGGAACACAGAAACAAGGGGGCACAACTGGAAGCTGAAGACTCAGATGAGTCAAAGGGATGTTAGGAAGCATTTCTTCAGCCATAGAGTAGTCAGGAAGTGGAATAGTCTAGCGAACGATATAGTGGAGGCAGGAACCACAAATAGTTTTAAGACGAGGTATCATAAAGCTCATGGAGCAGGGAGAGCAGAGACCCAGTAGCGGACAGCGAAGAGGCGGGGCCAGGAGCCGAGTCTCGACCCCTGCAACCACAATTAGGTGAGTACAATTAGGTGAGTCACACACACACACACACACACACACACACACACACACACATATATATATATATATATATATATATATATATATATATATATATATATATATATATATATATATATATATATATATATATATATATATATCATAGCAAAATCATCCAAAAGTTCATCAAAATTTGTTAGTCACTTTCACTGCACAGAATGCTCAGCGCAGACAACCTGTCTTGAAACATTGTGGCCTTTAATTCTTTTGAGGCTTAAAAAGACCTCTCTCTCCAGGGCAATTAATGATCATTAAGGTAAGAAATAGCCGCAAGATTGCTTCCACATTAGGGAAGGCCATCTGATTTTTTTCCTTATACATATATAATTTGAAAAAAGTCTGTATGAGACAATGTCTGTTTCTGTAGGCCTATGGCTTTGTCTCACGTACAAGTGAAAGTGCAAAAGTTCATCAGTAAGTGTCAGGTCAACATCTGGGTTATGCTAACATCAACAGTTCAACACACTGCTGAATTTCTTGCTTAGATGCTGACAGATTAGCAAGAAAGGAAAACATTTGTGCAACATCACTGTGCACAGTAGCTCTTCTTAAATTGGCTTCAAGTGCATCTAGTATAGGAATAAAGGATTTTATCCTAAACTTATCTCCTGAAGAGAGTTCATCTAAGATATCAGGACCAGATGCACTTCCGGTATTTCCTTGCTTTTTCCTTACTCTTTGTCTCCTTGTGAGTTCTGTAGTTAACATCTGGCAAGGTGCCTTTTGCTTCTTGATCAAGTTCATCAAAATCTGCTTTAATTTTGATTTAAAAATCCTGAAGTGAACTGTACAAACATGCACAAGTACTCAATAACAGTTCTGAATCCTGAATGGCTTTGCTGACCTTGTGAAAATGACCTAGCACAGGGGTCCAAAAATACAGCATAAACACAAATTCCAGTTCTTCAGTTTTCTGCAAAAGATTCTTAGCTTGAAGCCTAGTATCAGCCTTCTCATTAACATCAGAGTACAAATGACTGAGGAGCCTCGAAGCCTGGTATTAGACTTCTCATTAACATCAGAGTACAAATGACTGAGGAGCCTCGAAGCCTAGTATCAGCCTTCTCATTAACATCAGAGTACAAATGACTGAGGAGCCTCGAAGCCTAGTATCAGCCTTCTCATTAACATCAGAGTACAAATGACTGAGGAGCCTCGAAGCCTGGTATCAGCCTTCTCATTAACATCAGAGTACAAATGACTGAGGAGCCTCGAAGCCTGGTATTAGACTTCTCATTAACATCAGAGTACAAATGACTGAGGAGCCTCGAAGCCTGGTATTAGACTTCTCATTAACATCAGAGTACAAATGACTGAGGAGCCTCGAAGCCTGGTATCAGCCTTCTCATTAACATCAGAGTACAAATGACTGAGGAGCCTCAGTCAACTTATCAATCTCACTGCTTTCCCGGAAGGACAAAATCAATACAGAAATCAATTCTAGTGTGGAGTTATTGTCTTAAGACAATATTATTCAGAAATGGAGAGCAAGGAACATTACTAAAGGGTTGTTTAGAGACTACAGTGCGTTATGACAGCATGTGTAAGAAAGGCCTATGACAGTGTCAAAAATATTATACACCTTGGCCGGAGGCCTCCTAGATTTTGAGGCCCCTCGGTTTCGGTCTGCCAAGCCTATAAGTAAATCCGACACTGGTGGAGAGCTACCATAATATCTAACCCTTCCACTACCACCACCCCTCTGCTACCTGTGATTGAATGAAGCCTCTAAAGTTTTCGTGTTGCCACGGGAGCCAGTTACCTGCGCGTGTGATGGAATGAGAAGCTGCTGAAGTTGTTGTTGTTATTACATGCATCAGGAAAAAATTCCTGACTCAACTCTTTGTCATATGATGATTTATTCAGTGGTAGCGTCGGCCCTATGGCGAGGGCGTGGCGAGAAGCAACAGCTGGCATGCGTATGGTAGTATGGCGTAGTTCTTCCTCTTGCCGACGCTTCAAAGAAAACGAGTGAAATATTTTGGAGAGCAGGTTTGTTGTTGCAGCGGGCGAACAGTGTCTCGTGTGACGTAGGTGAAGGCCGCTTTATCTGGCTACATCGTCTCTCGCCTACACGCACTCACACTCATACTATACCTACTGCAGTGTGTGTAGTGTTCCCAAGGAGGATGCGTATTGCCCTGACTCCAGGGGCAATCATGTATTTTGGAAGTCATCCGGTCAGAGACGACCTGTGGCACATTATTTACGGGAGAACACGTCAAACGTAATACAAAGTGTACGTCCAACCTGTTGCGACGCCGGGAACACATGTAGTACAGTATTCACTTGCTGCAACGCCGGGAGTACCTACAATATAATATTCCTCTGCTTCGACGCTGCCTGGAGTACATGTAGAACACTAGTCGCCTCCTACAAGATCTGGAATACCCGAAGTTTAGTACTCATATACTACAGCACCTGGAGTGAATGCTGCTGAGTCAAGTGGGTAATGCACTCTCTTGTTACATGATCTGCAAGGCTGATCTGCCGTAAGACCTGTGGTGTTTCACGTCTGCTGGAGAATCAGAAGCGTCCCCTCGTCTGTTACAGAATCAGTATCCCCTCATCTGCTGCAGAATCAAGAGTGTCCCCTCGTCTGCTGCAGAATAAGGAGTATTTCCCTGCGGCAGGAGGTTGAGTATGTAAGCAGTGTAGTGCTGGTCTCCTAGGTGGTCAGCAGCACCAGTGGAGAGCAGCACCTGCCTGTGCACCACCCGGAAGAACCATGTCGGTTGGCAATTCTGTGACGTACCTTCCCGTGGAGTTATACCCATCACGGACGCACTCTTTCATTTCACTTAATAAGGACTTCTCCATCCTCAAACCTGAGAAGCAGGGTAAGTCCTCTTATATTTATATTAGAAGAGAGGCCTCATATAAAAAATATCCTCTTTTAAGAAAGTTGCTATGTAGAAAAGTTTCCACGCAAAAAAAAAAAAATCCTAGTTACCGAGATTATTTTATTCACTAAAAATGCGAACCCAGTATGGGTCATTAGCACTCCTAAATTAACATGAGATCTACTGGAGGTTTGTATTTTGCGAACTTGTGTTAGTGTGTATAACTTTATATAGTGTTTTAATGACAAAAAAATCCAAATAGCGTCGTAAATCTTTGCAAATATTAAAACTTTTTTTTTCTCGGTGCAGGAGGAAGCACAAGTGTAAGTGGAAACTACATCATTGCCGCTTGTCATACCATATATTTCAGACCCCTAACATAGGCTTTACCGATATTCTAAAAACCATATACATAATCGCAAAATGCAATCTCTGTCAAAGGCTTTGAAACTCAAACCTTAGAAAACTGTCTATGTGTGGCTGACAGAAATAAGTCGCTGTCAGACTTATGGGTTATCCTAGATAATTTACACATATGTTACTATGTATGATAATTGTACTTACGTGGACCCGTGCCTGAATAAACACACACACGGAGCTGTGGTCCAAGAGCAAGGAATTATCTCGGCCTCACTAGTTACCCTTGTTGGAGAGAGGAGAGGCCGTGTGATGCTGGTAATTAATGAACACGTTACACCTAAAACGTGGCAAGGTTGTGTGAGAGAGAGAGAGAGAGAGAAGACAAGCTTAATGTGGTCACATTTCTTTAAACCCCACAATTTGTACTTAATATTTCTATTTAAGCGAAAAATTCAATGAAATTATCGACATCTCCTAATCTCGCCTCAGTAAATTACATCTTATCAAACAGGTTTCGTTGGTTGGTTATTGGAGTTCAACGCCTATACACTACACTCAGGTCTTAAGCTGCGCTTAACCTTTTCTCCACCAGACAAGAATACTTTAATCCCTGAAATAGGAATTGAAATAAACTTTATACTGTAAGAGAAATACACCTCTCGATATATATATCCTGTATGCATACTGATACAGTACAAGATAATTTTCGTATTTAGTATGCAGATACATACTGGACGCAATTAAATATAGTAATATATCCATTAATATTCTCATCACAGATTAGCCAGTTTTTATACATCTCATATAATAATTATGGTGAGCACAACACACTGGCTGCTAGGTACACTGATCGCCTGTTCTTGTTCTTAGTTATCCCTTCCAGGGTAGTGCCTTAATGCTGGTTCGTTACCATTTTGTCCTAGGCACATGTCGATTAGACACTAGGCCTGTTGTATGTGTGTATGTGTAAGGAAACACTTCGAAATGTTTCCGTCCCGCCGGGAATTGAACCCGGACCCTTCGTGCGTGAAACGAAAGCTTTAGCCACCAGGTCACCGGGGCAGTGACGTCTAAGAATTAGTTACCGTATACTTCCTTGGATTAAGTGTGATTACCACACATTTTCAGGGCACTGTATGAGTCTTACCGATGTTCCCCATAAATAATAAATAATAATAATAATAATAATAATAATAATAATAATAATAATCTAGTCATATCAAGGAAAATTATAAAAGTAATTTTGATAGGGAGTTTTAATATCATCAAAAAGTTAGCTAATCTAAAATTATTTGAAATGTTAGAAATTCATCGAGAAAATTACTAACGATTTGGATAATATGGCACCAATAAAGTTGGTAAAAAAATGAAAAAAAATCAACAACCCCTGACGACTGCAGAAAACTTAATCAGATGCAGGGATAAACTATTACAAAAAAAATTATAAGAATCAAAATGGAACAATAAATGCCAAGATATTGCGTATGGAACAATTCACAAATAAAGCCAATCAAATTAAATCATGTCTGTTAAGATGCCAACATCCTGTGTCGAGACTGCCTTGCCTTCAGTTTTGAAAGGCTCAGAAGAAGATCAGTGTGATACAAGGACACAGTGGCGACGCCAATGGGGGCTGAAGCACCTCACAATTTCCATCAGTACACTAAAGCCTTCCAAATAAAAATATTAACAACTCAGCTTCAAGCAAGTCCCCTATCCTCCCACTTCCAATAAGCTTGCCACCCCTAAGCCTCTCCTATATAGAAATTCTGGAGCCGCCCCGTAACGGGGATGGGATTTATTTTATCAAATGCGCACCGAATGCAGCAAAGTATCAAAAACTTTTATGAAGCTATATAGAACAGGTTTGGTACGGGAAAAGCCGGTAGTGGAATTGACCACTTCAATTGACCACTAAGCACCTTGCCGGTGAATCTACAGAAAGATGAATTATTAATATAATGCTGCAACACAAGGAGGCAATATGCAATGGTGAACTTGTCCAAGATTTTATTTGCAATACCGTAATCGAATTTATAATATAATTACGTACTATATGATTTGCCTTTGTCTTTTTTGCAGGACAGAATGTACCAGAGACTGTCTCAGAATAAAGTACACATGCTTTAAACAGGGTTTACGTATAAGATTATTAATATACTTTAAACTTGATACAACATATGTAGGGATATATTAAATTTTTAATAAGTGTTAAAGGATGTCTTTGAATATTACCCGTGAAAGTTAAACTAAATATTTATATATATGCGAATGTGTACATGTACCCACACGGTACTCTTGCAGATACATATTTTTTGAGGAATTGTCGGGATATCTTTGATTAGGCCACGATATTATGTCAGTTTTATTATCTATAAACACTTATTGTTTTATAAATGGTACAAATGACTAGAAATTAGAGAAATACAAGTCATAATATCGTGGCTGCAACAAATGACAATAAACTCACGAATTAGAAACGAAAACTGGAAGAAATATCTCTCCTACACGAACCATTATCAAGTCGATACTGAATATAAATTGATTAGTATTGTTATAACTCTACATGACATTAGGCTGAAGAAATAAATCAAGCAAATATATCTATAATATCTCAGCACAGTTAAAGACTTGGACGTCAGCAATTTTTTACACAGAACACATTCGACCTTGAGGATGATAGCCTACGCATTTATAGCGAACCTTTGCATACTTTAGCCTCATTGTATATTCGCTCTAAATCCATTGATAAGCGTCCTTTATCCTTATTTTCTTTAATATATACATATGCAGTGTGTGAACGTCTCATCGTTCAGATGAACAACAGCGGGACGTTGTGGTGTTATATTATTATTAACAACAATAATAATAATATAATTATTATTATATAAATCATTGGAGTTGAGGCTTAGTCCAAGGAAGGGCAGGACAAGTCTAATTCCTTGGATCAAGAGCGACTCATCGGCATCAAGGAATTTCCCCTACATTGAGGTTTTGCAATAACTTACTAAGGTCAGCTGATTTACATTTTACAGCCATACTGGACGTGACTCCCCACGAGCTTTTATTGACAAGCTGTGCCTTGATGCTGGTCATCAGGCTTGATCCGAGGAAAAGGGAGTACCTAATCTTTGGCTCAGGAGCCCTTGACCAGCATCCCGCACCTCCCTGGTTCCGCCTCGGAGCAAACATTCTTACGGTTCGTCTTTCAACATCCATGTAGAATGTTAGACTTGTGTGGTCATCCTGCCCATTACTACATTCAACACCACGACGAGCATTAACCATCGTAGAGGCTTAAAAAGATGAGATAAATCTCCAGTATTTGCAGGATATACATACATGTTTGTGAAAGTGGCTTCACGTCCAATATGACTCGTCAGTAGCTCGTTAAGTCACATACAAAAATTAGGAACGAATAAGCTCAAAAATCACAGTGTGTGCCCAGTGTACTTTTGCGGACAGCGTCCCATATAATCTCAACAACCTCCGCGGAGAAGACGTCTAGGTACGGTGCCCCTATTGCTTATGACGAGTCTTCCTTATTGCGAACATATTCCTCCAGACTTAATGTTTTAACACAGTTGAATTTAAAAAAAAATTTATCCTGCCTCATCTCATTTGAAAGCCAGCCATTTCAAGGTCATTCCCCCCCTTCCGTTCCAGCCTGGGAGGGATGGGGGGGGGTGAACAAAGGCACAAGGTATGAGGAGTCTTGTCCTTAGTCTCCCCCCCCCTCGCCCCCCATCTGCCCAAATTAAAAAAATCAAACATGATACATTTTGATACTTTTAACAACCTACGAAATTCAGTTAACTCGCTGTTAATAATATGGACTCATAAGAACTTCTGCAACACTTTTCCTATGTCCAATTTTCATGTGCGTAATCCTGGTGAGGGTTTCCAGGATCAACGCCCCCGCGACCCGGTTTGTGACCAGGCCTCGCGGTGGATCAGGACCTGATCAACCATGCTGTTACTACTGGCCGCACGTAAACCGACGTACGAACCACAGCCCGGCTGATCAGGTACTGACTAGGTGCCTGTCCAGCGCCTTCTTGAAGACAGCCAGGAGTCTATTGGTAATCCTCCCTTATGTATGCTGGGAGGCAGTCAAACAGTCATGGGCCCCTGACACTTCTTGTGTTGTCTCTTAGCATACTCGTGGCGCCCCTGCTTTTCATTGAGGGGGATGCTACATCTGCTGAGTCTTGCTTTCGTAGGGAGTGATTTTCATGTGCAAATTTGGTATTAATCCCTCTAGGATTTTCCAAGAGAATATTGGAAAATATTATCATGTATCTTTCTCGCGTACGTTCCAGAGAATACAAATCAAGGGACTTCAACCATTCCCAGTAATTTAGGTGCTTGATCGTACTTATGTGTGTCGTGAAGATTCTCTGTACATTCTCCAATTCAGCAATTTCGCCTGCCTTGAAAGGGGTCATCAGTGTACAGCAATAGTCTAGCCTAGATAGAACAAGCGATTTGAAGATTATCATCATTGCCTTGGCATCCCTAGTTTTGAAGGTATCCATCCTATCATTTTTCTAGCAGATTTGGTAGATACATTGTTGTTGTGGTCTTTGAAAGTGAGATCCTCTGACATTAACACTCCCAGGTCATTCACATTAGTTTTTCGCTCTATTGTGTGGTTGGAATTTGTTTTATACTCCGATACAGTTTTAATTTCCTTAAGTTTTCTATATCGGAGTAATTGAAATTTCTCTTCATTCAACTTCACATTGTTTTCTGCGGCCCATTTAAAGATTTGGTTGATGTCCTTTTGGAGTCTTGCAGTGTCTTCGTTGGATGACACTGTCATCCAACGAAGACACGAAGACACGGTGCTGTGGCTTACATCTCTGTGTATGTCAGATATGAGGATGAGGAACAGGATGGGGGCGAGTACTGTGCCTTGTGTAACAGACTTTTTCACTGTAGCCGCCTCAGACTCTACTCTGTTTACTATTACTCTTTGTGTTCTATTAGGAAGTTATAGATCCATCTACCAACTTTTCCTGTTATTCCTCCATCACTCATTTTGTGCGCTATTACACCATCGTTGCACTTATCGAAGGCTTTCGCAAAGTCTGTGTATACTACATCTGCATTTTGTTTTTCTAGAGCATCCAAGACCTTCTCATAGTGGTCCAGTAGCTGGGACAGGGAGGAGCGGCCTGCTCTAAACCCGTGTTGCCCTGGTTGTGTAACTGATGGGTTCCTAGGTGAGTGGCGATCTTGCTTCTCAGAACTCATTCAAAGATTTTTGTGATATGGGACGTTAGTGCTATCGGTCTGTAATTCTTTGCAATTGCTTTACTGCCACTATTGTAGAGTGGGGCTATGTCTGTTAATTTTAGTGACTGTGGGATGACCCCCTGTGTCCATGCTCCCTCTCCACATTATTATTATTATCAAAAGAAGCGCTAAACCTACAAGGGGCAGACAGCGCTTCCTCTCCACAGAATGCTAAATTATTATAATCAATGGGAAAGCGCTAAACCCGTAGGATTATACAGCGCCTTTGGGGGGATGTGGAAGGTATTCAGGCTTAATTCAGGGAACTGGGGCACAGATCCAATTCCTTAGATCAAGAGCCCCTCACCAGTGTCAAATAGAATGCTAAAGGCACGTGACAGCGGCTTCTTTCAGTTCTTGATGAACGCGGAGTTGCATGAGTCTGGGCCTGGGACAGAGTGCATGGCCATGTCATTTATTGCCTTTTCGAAGTCTTGTGGTGTTAGGATAATATCAGAGATTTTTTAATTGACCAGATTTTGAGTCTCGGTCATAAAAAAATAATTTAGATTGTCGACTCTTAGTCTGGTTAACGGCTCACTAAACACTGAGTCATAATGAGACTTCATTTCTCTGCTGTCATCTGTGTAGGTCCCATCTCGTGTAAGCAGGGGTCCAATACTGGATGTTGTTTTCGCCTTATGATTTGGCATAAGAACAGAAGTATTTTGGGTTTCTTTCAATTTCATTTATGGCTTAGTTGTTCCTGAGTTTCTTGTCTCCTGTAAGATTCGTTAATCTTAAATTCGATAATTGTTGTTTCTCTGACCAGTGCCTCCCTTCGTATTTTAGATATATGGCAACACGAGTGTTGCCATAAAAAAAATTGTTTTATCTTCAGGGCTATCACCATGAAACATATATAATCATATTCCCATATAGAAACACTTTCAGTAAACAAAATTGACAATAAATCACAAAAATATGGCCGGAGGGAGGCCTCCCTACGAGCAACTTATTTCGAATGTGGCTTAAATTACATCATTATCTCTTATAGATGATAGGTGTGGGAATGCTGTCTGGCTGATCCGAGTTATAGTCCACATCACACCTCTTTTACACTACTTATTGTATAAATTAAGAACAAAAAAATAAGGGTACACTGCAGGAGGCCTATTGGCCCATGCTAGGCAGGTTCAACTCGCATCCAACCGCTAATAGGCTGTTGTCTTGGCTTTAAATTTCTGCTAACCACAACTAAATCATTTTCGCATTCAGTTTGACTAAGATCTACATTGTCTAGCTTATAAGTACCATAGTTTTTTTTCTTTTCTAGCCTAGGATTAGAACCTTACACTTGTCTGCAATGAGCTGCAACTGCCAATTTTCCGAATATAACATCAACCAATCCAATTATCCTATAGCTTTATATTGTTCTCCTCAGGAATTGTCTCTGACAGCCTATTTTAGTGTAATCGGAAAACTTGTCTCTGTTTATTCCCTCATCTATATCGTTATGTTGATCGTGAACAACAAGGGTCCCAATACTGACCTTTGTCTCACACCAGTTGAAATGGGTTCCCATTCCGACTTATCCCCATTCATCCATACTATCAGTCAGCCATGACTCGACCCAGGAGATAGTTTCTTCTACACCATATGCTGCTACATTCTGCCGCAGAGCCGCATTTTTTATAAACATGTTGGAATTAAGTACAACCAGACAAATTTCAAGTCTGTACCTCTCAAACTGATACCGTTGGCCGATCTGATCATACTTTGAGAATATTGAAGCTGTGACTGTTAGTTACCATTTTGTCCTAGGCACATGTCAATTAGACACTAGGCCTGTTGTATGTATGTGTGTGTAAGGAAACACTTCGAAATGTTTCTGCCCCACTGTGTAGGTAGTGTGGTGTACACGTGAGAGTAGTGTGGTGTACACGTGAGAGTAGTGTGGTGTACACGTGAGAGTAGTGTGGTGTACACGTGAGAGTAGTGTGGTGTACACGTGAGAGTAGTGTGGTGTACACGTGAGAGTAGTGGTGTACACGTGAGAGTAGTGTGGTGTACACGTGAGAGTAGTGTGGTGTACACGTGAGAGTAGTGTGGTGTACACGTGAGAGTAGTGTGGTGTCACGTGAGAGTAGTGCGTGTACACGTGAGAGTAGTGTGGTGTACACGTGAGAGTAGTGGTGTACACGTGAGAGTAGTGTTGTACACGTGAGAGTAGTGTGGTGTACACGTGAGAGTAGTGTGGTGTACACGTGAGAGTAGTGTGGTGTACACGTGAGAGTAGTGTGGTGTACACGTGAGAGTGGTGTACACGTGAGGTAGTGGTGTACACGTGAGAGTAGTGTGGTGTACACGTGAGAGTAGTGTGGTGTACACGTGAGAGTAGTGTGGTGTCACGTGAGAGTAGTGGTGTACACGTGAGGTAGTGTGGTGTACACGTGAGAGTAGTGTGGTGTACACGTGAGAGTAGTGGTTACGTGAGGTAGGGTGTACACGGAGGTAGGTGGTACGTGAGAGTAGTGTGGTGTACACGTGAGAGTAGTGTGGTGTACACGTGAGAGTAGTGTGGTGTACACGTGAGAGTAGTGTGGTGTACACGTGAGAGTAGTGTGGTGTACACGTGGGAGTAGTGTGGTGTACACGTGGTAATAGTGCAGCCAGCCTCACCCTACCTTCCGTTTTTGTCTGGCTGCTGCGCCAATAGTCTATCTTAGTCTTGCACTGAGGAGTCAGCATAACACTAACAATTAACATAAACGATCCCACATGAATATAATAAAACAGAAGATAATATGAGTATTGTTTATTTCTGCCTCACAATTGGGACATCTTCAGCAAACTGTTGAAGAGGGCCTTGCAATGAGGCTGAAATATGCAATATTCGTCTGTTTTAGCATCTATGTATGTGGATTCATTGGTATTATTGGCCAGCATTAATTAAAGTTTTTGTAGCGGAGACCGGAGGAAAAAGGTAATTAAATATATCTTAGCTAAACACTACTTGTATATTACAAGAGGACGGAGAGCCCGTCCTCTAAACCATACTGTTGCAAAAGTCAAATAGGTGGATGTTTACCGAACTTTAAACTGCTGAAATGTGAGTTAATAAACCACGCGCAGTGGCTTCCCGTTTTCTGTTCGTGGTGTTAGTTTTATATCTTTATTATGCACCTCATAACCATCCTGTGGGCGGTAGTCAAAGGATTACAGAGGTACATAATGGGTCCAGGGACTGGACCCCAAAGTTTTGATAACTGAACAAGTTACAAAGGTAATGATCTCCAGGTAGATCTGCACAAACACACACACAAACGAACGAACACACACACACACCACAAATAGGTGAGTACACACGTCGTAATGCTTTATTTACAGTGACCAAAGTCAGGGTATTTTTCCAGAATGGTTTGTAATATACCACTTTGGACAAAATACTTTGACATATCTTGAACATTTCTGAGTGAGTTGTCTCTGAATTCATTAATTTTATCGCACTCTAGTACATAATGACGCAGGGTGTGACAAGAGTCCATCTGGCAAAGTTTACATTTTGTTTGGTGTACATCTGGTGGTGGTGATTTAACCTGCCAAAGATACTTGTAACCCAGCCGGAGGCGGGCGGTTGTGACATCCAAGAGTCGTGGTGCAGAGTATTCTTTATCTTCTTTTATCTTATATTTATATAGTTTTTTCGTTGTAACCTAACTTAAAATAACGGAAACCAACCCAACTTTAAAAATGGGCTGCAAACCCTATTTGAAAGTGTGACATAGTTATTAGGAGAATTGGCTGAAGAGGATCACATCAGTACATTTAAGGGACTGGATGCACTACTAACAGTGAGAAGTAGAACAGAAGATGTTGCCACTCCAAGAATAAGACAAAACATCAGATATCTTAGGAGGTTCATCTTGTACGTGGACAAATATTGAACTATACACATAAACTAGAAGACAATCTCTTACATTTTCAAAAAAATTAACCCTTGAAGGACAGTTTGAATCCCTGCAGATGTTAAGTCACATTACCAAATATTCAAACTAGTAGACAGTGTTTAAAGAATGGTCTAGTTAGTAGTTGGAAAAGTATAATTGTAACTGTAACTACCAATAACATTGTACACTTGTAACATGCATTGAAATAAAAATTATTATTATTATTATTATTATTATTATTATTATCCAACTACCTACTGGGCAGCCTGTACTTATAGCATCCGGCTTAAGCTGTATATTGAAATGCTGTATATTGAAATGCTCCACGTGTAAAATTGAATTTCGTCCTTAATTGGCATACGCCATCTCATTATGATTTAAGCAGGTCCATATTTAAATACGCTTACATATGAAGCATATCAGGAAGACATACTGTGTTACGGGACGTGACGTGTCAAGTTCCAGGGACATTTCATTCTCAGAAACATTTGTAACGAGTTACGTTTATAGACCAAGAGCTGTTACACTGCCTATGCTCATTTAAAAGCTCAGCCTTAATTAAGGTCACCCTTCAGCATGCCACATACAACAATAAACTACAGTTGCGCCCAGGTACCTAGCTAATGCTAGGTGAACAAGGTCAAGGCATGCACATTGTACAACAGATTAGGGTAGATACTGCCCAGGTATAACCCTCCCTAACTTAAAATGTTTGAGGCTGGATACGTACCCTGTGAGCGTGTATAGTGAATGGAGCAAGGGTCCGTGTACCCAAGTGACCAAATCGAGGTTCCCTCTATCCCCCATGCCCCTCCAAGACACCAAAGGTCGATATTCATACCTGCGTGTGAGAAAAAGCACCTCTAAATCTTGCCAATCTCCCCACTACCTACTCGCCATTCCTGTTGTGTTGATATCGCCAATGGCATGTAAACTGTTAGAGTTGACATGTACTATCCACTTTCTATAGCACTTTTGTACTGCCCAACATACTCGCATTCAGGGATAAAATTTAATAATTCGTGTTCAGTTCCCTTCTCCCGTCGTATTACTGATCGTTTGATATTTTTCTACTCAGAATCTCTATGATCTGCCACTTCAAGATAGATTAATTATATGTTTAATTAGTTTAAAATAATAATAATAATAATAATAATAATAATAATAATAATAATAATAATAATAATAATAATATTGTTCATTTATGTTTATAAATTTATAACTTTGTAGTCTGCTTGGCCTTGTCTGGGATCGGATCGCGGGGGCAGTGACCTCCGAAATATTGTAGTTAACTTGTAGGTACTAGTAAAAAACAATACAGTCATTTCTTGAACTTTTATACAGCAGGTGACCCTGGTGCGTGTGGAATTATACGAATTTTCTTTGGTACAATCCTCTACGTTGAGATTCATGACATAATCTGTGTTCAAGTAGGAGTATGCCCGGGGCTGGAGAGAAAAAAATATGAGAAATTACCTCCTCATTGGCAGAGTTTGGCTCACAGGGTTGTGTTTGATTCTACCCATTTTTCACCTAGCTGTCAATAGGTTCCTTGGTGTTAGTCAGCTGCTGTGGGTCACACACTATTAAAGGATCCTGTAAATAAGCTTTTTTGGGTTATCCTGTTAACCATAAAGATATCTTCTTTGTTCAGGTGGGAGTGTGCTCGAAACCTATGGAAAAAAATGTGAAAAATCACCCCATGACGTGTAACATCAGTGGCTCAGAATGTGGTACCTCACTGTTCTCAAAAAGCTAGGGTTCGAGCCTACAGCAGGTATTGCAGACCTTCCAGTAGTAAGGAAAATCACCTAATGCACGTCTTCGTGAAGAGATGATTAATTCGGTGGTTTCGTTGGCCTTAGGTGGGTGTGCTGCAAGGAATTCGTGTGCACTGCTATAGATGGTGTCTACTAGGAAAGATAAATGTGGTAGTCGTTAGCCATGTGGAATACCACAAAATCAGCGGCCGTTTGGACTCGATAGTCTGAAACCGAGTGATTGCGAAGGGTGAGGTCATATTGCTGACGCTGAGAAAGCTAAGGTAGTTGCATCTGTACTGCTTAATTAATCATTCCACAGATTTGGCATTCATTGTCCTTAGAAAAGTAAAAATGCATTGCTTTTACATAAACACCGTTTCATAATTACAATTTTAGGAGTAAACAACTGTAAGATTCTAACAGGAAATTTTATTACCCTTCGTAATTTCGTGTTTTGATAAAGTAAATTTTTGTTCTCTATCTCGAGACTGGAAAGCGAATAGCTCTTCAGAAGAATAAAATATAATAATTATGTTGCCCCTGGTTCTCATCTCTTCTAAAATCTTATAGTTTGAGTTTCGAAAGCCTTTCCTTGTCGGCTTCCCCCTACGTTATGAAACTACTCTCATTGCAGATCGATGGATTTTCATTTTTTTTATATGTCTGTTCAGGTGCTGCTGTTGTGTACTCTTATATCTTAATGTCCTCTGAACTTTTCTTAAAGTTCTGGAAAACAATTCTTAAGTTACCTAGTTTTAATTATATCGCAGAAGTTATACAATTATGTTCTTAAAGTGGCATGTAAGTTTTCTTTCCGTCTGTATAGACAACTAGGGAGGGGAGGAAGGGAAGTGATTCTGAACTACAACACTTTTTAGGAATTACTGGAAATTAGCCAGTGTGTAGGAGAGGAGTCATAGGACGTCTCATAATGGGTATGTGAGTGCTGAAGTTTGTGAGGAGTGGGGGGGGAGTCACACTCACAACAATGATGTGCCAGGACAATAATTGGACAGCGAAAGTCAAACGATTTGGACTAAATTGAGAGCTTTCGCAGTATGGACTACGTGAAATGAGCCGAATTCCTCCAGCAATGTTTTGTGTATTTAATTAAAAGTGTAAATTTAATTAACTATAGTCGGGGAAGGTTTGCTGCCCTGTTTTGTACTACGTAGCTCTTTGAAAGTCTTTAGTATTTATTATATATTTATGAGAAATTATGTACATGAGGTTCACAGATACTGACCTGAATTTTTACACATACATAATCTGGGTCAGATACAACTAAATTAAACCTTACACTTACTGATGTTAGTTGTACCTCGGAGACAGATGAGACTTTAAGCATAATGGCGCACAGCACTATACTTGCTTCGATGCTACTCACTCACATAAGTTGGACCTATAAATAATTATTAATTCAGTTTAAACCAGTAACACTTGTAATTTATGGTTGTGAACTGTATGGTGATATTAATGACTTGACTTACTAATTAGTGGTTTGGTCCACAAATTATACACATTATAAGAGTATACAATGAACCTAAATTACATGCATAAATTTAATAAACACACCCCAATATCTTCCTTGGGTCACACATTAGAATTGGTAGATCACATCCTAACCTCTCACTAACAATAGCTAACAGAAAATTGGCCAACTATGTAAAGTATTGAAAGTATATGGAAGTGCACATTACATGTATTGAGCTGCTCAGACGATTTAGTATCTCCTTATTTTCCACAATCCCATAATGTAATTCGCTAATATCGGAGCTCTTGACGTTAATTACCTAATTCTCCATTTACGTCGATCCACACATTTTCGGCTTCGATGACGCTCGATTTATTCACAATTATGTACAACCAATGTTACTCCGCCATTTCTCTTGTGTCTCCTACGCAGTTCCCTGCGGTGCAGGACCCCCCCCCCCCCTTCCCTCGAAATTTCTCGAAAGTCAAACCAACACCACACACTAATGAATATTTATTATATTATTTTTTTTTTGTGCTCTAATTTCAAGAAAATTATAAAAAAAAATCCACAGTATTTTCAAAATTATTCTTGTCCTGTTTTCCCTAGAAATTATAGATGGTGTATGCAAGGCTACTGGTGTGGGGCGAATCCATGAAAGAATTGCTATGCAAATGTATTAGAAATTCGAGTCCTGATGGAAACAAAATGTCAGTGTAATAAAACTCCAGTCCTCTGCGCTGTGCATAATGGTATTAATTAAAACAATTAGAAGTTATAGTGAAGCAATTTTCATGCATGTTTAGGTGAGGTGAAGAAAAAAAAACAAGAGCTCTGGTGTCCCATTTTTGGCACAAAGTTGTTGCATAAAGACGACATAAACAGGTAGATATTTCTGGGTTATTAATTTTGCCTGTAACCAATCTGATTCAAAATTACCATTTTCACGTGGAAAATCACCAGACTTTCTCAATGATCTGGCAAATGAATTAATATATTTAGTATTAAGTAAAAAGTTACTAATACAAATGCAAATATCTGACCAAATAGGAAGACAACTATATTATAATTGTCATAGTTTTAGTACCATATTCTTGTCTAAAACGAAAGTTTTTTGTGTGTACCGATTTACAGTTTTCTGTACCTTCATGACAGGACTACTTCGTGGGCCTCGACGAGTTGCGCGACTATGTATGTTTGCTCTGGTGCTGCCCACGCTGCTCATCACCATCCCTCTGTATGTCCGCCTCGTACTCTACCCACCCGGGCACTACCCTATGATGCCCACTGACCAGCGTCTCCTTAGTAGGCACGTCTCCGGCGTCTGGTGTCAGGTACGTGGATCACTGATGTCAGGTACATGAATCATTGTGGCCAAGTACATGGAGCACTGGTACCAGATAAGCGGGGCCCTGGCGCCAGGTACGTGGGGCCCTGGTCCCAGGTTAAGTGCGATGCTGGTCCCATGTACCTCAGGCACTAACGGCAAAAAGAATTAGTGTTTTGTTTGAACATTTTGACGCGCGTAGGTGGCACAGAGAGATACTGCAATGAAAGATACTTTCTCCTATGCATGACACGATGAGATATTGCAGTGATACTTTCCACTATGCATGACACAAGGAGTGATACTGCAGTGAGAGGTACTATCCACTATACATGGCACGAGAGATACTGTAATGAAAGCGTCCTCCCACTATGCATGACACGAGGAGAGATACTGAATTTAAAGATACTTTCCCTACGCATGACACGAGGAGATACACTTTCCACTATGCATGATACGAGATTATTATTATAATAAAAAAGAAGCGCTAAACCCACGGGTTGTACAGCGCTGCCCATGACACAAGAGATACTGCAATGCATCTCTATGCATGACGCGAGGAGATATACTGCCTTCTCTACCAACAGCCTGGTTGTACAAACACTCACCAAGGAAGTTATGCCAAAGGCAGGGCTGGTACGATAGAGCCCTCGAAATTGGTCACAAGCATATCACAGGTATCAGGAAAATGTGCTGTTTAATAGGGAATTGTTGCAAAGTGGACTTACCTCATGAGACAGGGTTATCCTAGCATTAAGTTAAGTTCTGCACTTAACAATATAAGACCACTGTGAAAATTTTAACTTACGTGTGTCGGTTGGTAGCGCACTCATCTCACACACTAAGGTCCGTCGTTCGATTCCCGGTAAACCGACTGGTGTGGGTCGCGTACTCGGAGACAAAATTAACCTAAAGTTGCTCGTAATGCTCTACATAACCAGGAGCTTTCTATAAAGTATGTCATTGTTGTTATCTAGGTCTGTATAAGTTGTATCATGTACTTGTAGAAATGAGGATTATTATTATTATTATTATTATTATCATAGCCTAAATAAAAACGTACTTATACAGGACACTACAAATTTTGGAAATATCTTTGAATTTAGTTTGAGTATTTTACTTAATGAATTACTGTGCATATATAATTTTTATTCTGCATAGGAAACGTAAATCTGATTTTGAAATCTGAAGAATCCACAAAACTATTTTCATGTTAATTTTGATATAGTATAGTAGAATTAACGTAACCATTTTTTAATGCCTGGATAAGGGTAATTTTCAACATGATCATTAAGCACCAAATTATGATTTGCGTATTTTCAACGTCTTGTTTTTGTTGTTGTCCTTAAAGGTTACGACGGCCAGCACCGTATGAGTCCTTTGCTTCCTGTTCTTAGAATTGTTTATTTACTTCTTATTCACAATGAATCTGTGGAATCTCCATCTTCACGCAACATTTTACATAGACGAACCAGACTGAATTACAAAACACCTTGGTTTTTCTACGTATTACATTCCCACTTAACATGTTTTACACTTCTCATTCATTACTTAACATATTCCTTCTTCATCAGGCACAGAATGTGAACATGAACGGGAGCTTCAACGGGTACCTGTCTCCCAGGACCCCTGACGTGTACTCCCAGCGTCGCACTCATATCATGATCAACCACCTGGTTCTCAGGGACGACATCAAGGAGTATTGGGGCTTCTACTTGCTCAAGGGCTCCACTATCACTCTCTCCTCTTGTTCCAGGTGGGTCCTCTGGTCCTCTTGGAAAGGCAGAACAAAGGGTTCATAATGGTGGTTATTGCACTGTCAATATGTAACACATTGTCTCTATGCTCGTGTAGGATAATATTTATGTGTGTGTATGTGGATGCATCTATATATATATATATATATATATATATATATATATATATATATATATATATATATATATATATATATATATATATATATATATAATATATATATATATATATATATATATATATATATATATATATATAATATATATATATATATATATATATATATATATATATATATATATTATATATTATATATATATATATATATATATATATATATATATATATATATATATATATATATAACGCGCCCCAGCTCGGAAGAGATGGGGTTCGAACCCACCCGTGGTATGGTTTGTTTGCAATCGTGTCATTACGATTTCGTGAGTCAGCTGGATGAGATTTTCGCATTATAATCAGTGACAAACATGTAACAATATGTACTAGACATGTATCTCACACCTCGTGTACTGTATATGCCATCTTTATATCAACAATGTATCTCTTAAATCTTTTGTACAATATTATATATATATATATATATATATATATATATATATATATATATATATATATATATATATATATATATATATATATATATATATATAGGCGTAATTTCATGTACTGACCAGGGAGGTACAACATCGTTTAGGAGTGAAGAAGAGCAGGATGTGAGTGTGGGGAGGTGCGTGAGGCATTACGTAGAATGAAAGGGGGTAAAGCAGCTGGAATTGACGGAATCATGACAGAAATGTTAAAAGCAGGGGGGTATATAGTGCTGGAGTGGTTGGTATTTTTGTTTAATAAATGTATGAAAGAGGGGAAGGTACCTAGGGATTGGCACAGAGCATGTATAGTTCCTTTATATAAAGGGAAGGGGGATAAAAGAGAGTGTAAAAATTATAGGGGAATAAGTTTACTGAGTATACCAGGTAAAGTGTATGGCAGGGTTATTATTGAAAGAATTAGAGATAAGACAGAGAGTAGGATTGCAGATGAGAAAGGAGGCTTTAGAGTGGGTAGGGGATGTGTAGATCAAGTGTTTACAGTGAAGCATATATGTGAACAGTATTTGGATAAAGGTAGAGAAGTTTTTATTGCATTTATGGATTTAGAAAAGGCATATGATAGAGTGGATAGGGGAGAAATATGGCAAATGTTGCAAGTGTATGGAATAGGTAATAAGTTACTGAAGGCTGTAAAGAGTTTTTATGAGGATAGTGAGGCTCAGGTTAGGGTGTGTAGGAGAGAGGGAGATTACTTCCCGGTAAAAGTAGGTCTTAGACAGGGATGTGTAATGTCACCATGGTTGTTTAATATATTTATAGATGGGGTTGTAAAAGAAGTAAATGCTAGGGTGTTGGGGAGAGGGGTGGGATTAAATTATGGAGAATTAAATGCAAAATGGGAGTTGACACAGTTACTTTTTGCTGATGATACTGTGCTTATGGGAGATTCTAAAGAAAAGTTGCAAAGGTTAGTGGACGAGTTTGGGAGAGTGTGTAAAGGTAGAAAGTTAAAAGTGAACATAGATAAGAGTAAGGTGATGAGGGTATCAAACGATTTAAATAAAGAAAAATTGGATATCACATTGGAGAGAGGGATTATGGAAGTAGTAAATGTTTTCAGATATTTGTGAGTTGACGTGTCAGCGGATGGGTCTATGAAGGATGAGGTTAACCATAGAATTGATGAAGGAAAAAAGGTGAGTGGTGCATTGAGGTATCTGTGGAGACAAAAAACGTTATCCATGGAGGCAAAGAAGGGAATGTACGAAAGTATAGTGGTACCAACACTCTTATATGGGTGTGAAGCATGGGTTGCAAATGCTGCCGCGAGGAGGAGGCTGGAGGCAGTGGAGATGTCCTGTCTAAGGGCAATGTGTGGTGTAAATATTATGCAGAAAATTCGGAATGTGGAAATTAGGAGAAGGTGTGGAGTTACTAAAAGTATTTGTCAGAGGGCTGAAGAGGGGTTGTTGAGGTGGTTTGGTCATTTAGAGAGAATGGATCAAAGTAGAATGACTTGGAGAGCGTATAAATCTGTAGGGGAAGGAAGGCGGGGTAGGGGTCGTCCTAGAAAAGGTTGGAGGGAAGGGGTAAAGGAGGTATTGTGGGCGAGGGGCTTGGACTTCCAGCAAGCATGTGTGAGCGTGTTAGATAGGAGTGAATGGAGACGAATGGTTTTTGGGACCTGACGATCTGTTGGAGTGTGAGCAGGGTAACATTTTGTGAAGGGATTCAGGGAAACCAGTTAATTGATTTAGTTGGACTTGAGTCCTGGAAATGGGAAGTACAATGCCTGCACTTTAAAGGAGGGGTCTGGGATAGTGACAGCTGGGAGGGACAATTCTCAGCTGTCGTATCTGAGCTCCTCTGCAAAGACAGTGATTATGTATGAGTGTGGTAAAAGTGTTGGATGATGATGAAAGTATTTTCTTTTTGGGGATTTTCTTTCTTTTTGGGTCACCCTGCCTCGGTGGGAGACGGCCGACTTGTTGAAAAAAAAAAATATATATATATATATATAATCTCAATGTATAAGTCAAGTCGTGACGGTAAATTAAGACAATGAAAACCTCATCGTATGACATGGAATTACAAGCTAAAGCAAAAAAAAATATATACGTATATATAAAAGTTCGTTCATTGAAGATAGAGGAAAAGCGTAGGGCCGTCACTGAGAGTGAGCTAGATGCTAAGTTGGTCTGTGGCTCAGATGTCATTAAACTCTTATCATAAGATTAAATTGACAATGTACACACACACACACACACACACACACACACAGGGTGACAGCAGTAAGACAAAAGAGTGAGGGGTGGGTAGATTGCATTTTCTTGGACTGTAAGAAGGCGTTTGACACAGTTCCACACAAGAGATTAGTGCAAAAGCTGGAGGAACAGGCAAGGATAACAGGGAAGGCACTACAATGGATCAGGAAATAACTGTCAAGAAGACAGCAGCGAGTCATGGTAGGTGGCGAGGTGTCAGAGTGGGCGCCTGTGACGAGTGGGGTTCCACAGAGGTCAGTCCTAGAACCGGTGCTGTTTCTGGTATTTGTGAATGACATGACGGAAGGAATAGACTCTGAAGTGTCCCTGTTTGCAGATGATGTGAAGTTGAGAAGAATTCAATCGGACGAGGACCAGGCAGAACTACAAAAGGATCTGGACAGGCTGCAAGCCTGGTCCAGCAATTGGCTCCTGGAGTTCAACCCCACCAAGTGCAAAGCCATGAAGATTGGGGAAGGGCAAAGAAGACCGCAGACGGAGTACAGTCTAGGGAACCAGAGACTTCAAACCTCACTCAAGGAAAAAGATCTTGGGGTGAGTATAACACCAGGCACATCTCCTGAGGTGCACATCAACCAAATAACTGCTGCAGCATACGGGCGCTTAGCAAACCTAAGAACAGCATTCCGACATCTTAATAAGGAATCGTTCAGGACCCTGTACACTGTGTATGTTAGGCCCATACTGGAGTATGCAGCACCAGTTTGGAACCCACACCTAGCCAAGCACATAAAGAAACTAGAGAAAGTGCAAAGGTTTGCAACAAGACTTAGTCCCGGAGCTAAGGAGTATGTCCTACGAGGAAATGTTAAGGGAAATCGACCTGACGGCACTGGAGGACAGGAGGGATAGTGGAGACATGATAACGACATATAAAATACTGAGAGGAATTGACAAGGTGGACAGAGACAGAATGTTCCAGAGATAGGACACAGCAACAAGGGGACACAGTTGGAAGTTGAAGACTCAGATGAATCACAGGGATGTTAGGAAGTATTTCTTCAGTCACAGGGTGGTCAGGAAGTGGAATAGTTTGGGAAGCGATGTAGTGGAGGCAGGATCCATTCATAGCTTTAAGAAGAGGTATGATAAAGCTCATGGCGCAGAGAGAGTGACCCAGTAGCGGCCAGTGAAGAGGCAGGGCCAGGAGCTATGTATCGACCCCTGCAACCACAACTAGGTGAGTACACACACACACACACACACACACAGGGCCAGGAGCTGAGTCTCGACCCCTGAAACCACAATTAGGTGAGCACACACACACACACACACACACACAGCATATGGGCGACTGGCAAACCTAAGATTAGCGTTCCGTTACCTTAACAAGGAATCGTTCAAGACACTGTATACCGTGTACGTCAGGCCCATACTAGAGTATGCAGCACCATTCTGGAATTTATACCTGGCCAAGCATGTCAAGAAATTAGAGAAAGTGCAAAGGTTTGCGGCCAGACTAGTTCCACAACTCAGGGGACTGCCCTATGAAGAAAGGTTGAGGGAAATAGGACTAACAACACTGGAGGACAGAAGGGTTAGAGGAGACATGATAACGACATACAAAATACTGCGGGGAATTGACAAGGTACATAGTGAAAGGATGTTCCAGAGAGGGAACACAGAAACAAGGGGACACAACTGGAAGCTGAAGACTCAGATGAGTCAAACGGATGTTAGGAAGCATTTCTTCAGCCATAGAGTAGTCAGGAAGTGGAATAGTCTAGCGAACGATATAGTGGAGGCGGGAACCATACATAGTTTTAAGACAAGGTATGATAAAGCTCATGGAGCAGGGAGAGCAGATACCCAGTAGCGGACAGCGAAGAGGCGGGGCCAGGAGCTGAGTCTCGACCCCTGCAACCACAATTAGGTGAGTACACACACGCCCCATGGCAAGAAGCTGTGAATCGACCCCCTGCAACCACATATGTGAGTACACAGATCAGATAAGATTTTCTTCGGATTTTTAACCCCGGAGGGTTACACACATACATACTACTCATTTCTGCAACACAGCAAGCTCCTGAAGATGTGTTGATTGCAACATGTAACCTCTAAAACTATCTTTCATCTTCCCCTGTGGATATTTTGCAAAATAACCAGCAAGCATGTGTGAGAGTGTTAGATATGAGTGAATGGAGACGAATGGTTTTTGGGACCTGACGAGCTGTTGGAGTGTGAGCAGGGTAACATTTTGTGAAGGGATTCAGGCAAACCAGTTAATTGATTTAGTTGGACTTGAGTCCTGGAAATGGGAAGTACAATGCCTGCACTTTAAAGGAGGGGTCTGGGATAGTGACAGCTGGGAGGGACTATTCTCAGCTGTCGTATCTGAGCGCCTCTGCAAAGACAGTGATTATGTATGAGTGTGGTGAAAGTATTTTCCTTTTGGGGATTTTCTTTCTTTTTGGGTCACCCTGCCTCGGTGGGAGACGGCCGACTTGTTGAAAAAAAAAAAACAACAACAGGGGGTTATTTTGTATATATATATATACATGTACTCACCTAATTGTGGTTGCAGGGGTCGAGACTCAGCTCCTGGCCCCGCCTCTTCGCTGTCCGCTACTGGGTCTCTGCTCTCCCTGCTCCATGAGCTTTATCATACCTTGTCTTAAAACTATGTATGGTTCCTGCCTCCACTATATCTTTCTCTAGACTATTCCACTTCCTGACTACTCTGTGGCTGAAGAAATGCTTCCTAACATCCCTTTGACTCATCTGAGTCTTCAGCTTCCAGTTGTGTCCCCTTGTTTCTGTGTTCCCTCTCTGGAACATCCTGTCACTGTCTACCTTGTCGATTCCCCGCAGTATTTTGTATGTCGTTTTCATGTCTCCTCTGACCCTTCTTTCCTCCAGTGTTGTTAGTCCTATTTCCCTCAACCTTTCTTCATAGGACAGACCCCTGAGTTGTGGAACTAACCTTGTCGCAAACCTTTGCACTTTCTCTAGTTTCTTAAGTGTGTGTGTGTCACTGATATTATCGCTCCTCTCAGCCTACATGTTTAATTAACCTAAACCACATATGGAAGGGTATCTGCTACATCTCATTATAGGCACCGTAATCTTAATTAACGTATCTACAAACTGATTGATGAGCAAGACACGTTTAACACCCTGGTATTTTTATTGACGGAGACGTTTCACCAACCAGTGCCATTTTCAATCCAGTACAAAGAATAAATATTGAAGACAGCGGAAGAATCAGAGAGGTGATTCAACCTTGATAGAAGTGTTCACTCTCACAATCTTGATAAATCTGAAGCAAAAGTATAAAGATGGAGACTTGTATACTCAAGCCAGAGGAGAGGTGCACCTTTTGATGATATCACCATAGGTGAGCGGGACCCAATAGCGGGAGTAGGTCAAACCCAAGAGTATGGACAAGGTAGATAATAGAGCTGAAGATATTCTCTGTACCAAGATAACTTTTTTTTTAATATATCCTGAGGCTTGATTCTTGGTAATATATTACTTTCAAAGTACTCTGTGTAAAGGTTATAGAGGTCTGGTGAGAGCAGGTTGTCCATACATACCTCATACTACTATTAATAGAAACATAATTTAATGAGCTAATTTTGGGGGGCAACTGTACGTCGCTCTGGTGTGACATTAATTTCTTTTCTAACCAGATCTTTCTTTTACCCCCAAAAAATAATTATTAAAATTTAAACCTTTTTGTTTATCTTTTTAGTACCTTAGTGTTAAACCTCTGTGTTGTGTGTCAGGTGGGATGGAGCCGTGCTGATGGTGCTCCGGGGCGTGGAGAACCTGCATCGCTGTGCATGGATTGGGGAGCTTGATTCTGCTGAAGAGGAAGAGGAAGATGATGATGTTGCCAGTAATGAACGACACAGACTGCAACAGCAAAACAAAGATTTAATTGCTGCCACAGCTCCTGAAGAACATCCATTAAAAGGTGAAAAACATTCCAATCCCGAGGATGACATTTCTTTGTCTAATCCTCTTATAAACTCAGAAGAGCGTCGCCAGAGCATCAGTCAGCTTCTGCGGAAGGCTATCGGGATAAGCAAAGACAAATCAGAGATACTCAAAATCCTTCATACTGAGGGTAAAAAGCGTAATTTTAGCTTTGAAAAACAAAAGTTAAACAAGAGCCTAATACTGCAAAATAATACCAAGAATTCTACGGTTGTGCCAGAGATGGCATTGTACAATGGAGAAACACAGAACGAGGATAAAAACAGTACTACAGGCATTCCTGAAGCGAGACAAATTGTATCATCAGACGTCAAAATTCTTGACAGTTTGAACAAAGTCAGTAGAAAATTAAAAGACGAAACACAAGGAGGTAGACGAAGACGTTTGAAAGGGGAGCGAAAAAGAAAGAAAAGTAATGCTCGAGATAAAAATCCTACTGAAGAAGTGCTGCCTGAAGATGAAAAGTCAAGACAATCAAGATTCAAGAGGTTCGTCGATGAAGAGGTAGACACAGATAATGGTGCATTTGAACAACTTGACTCTAATGAAATTTCGGACATGAAACAAGCAACTCATAATCAAAACAAAGTGAATATTTCGAAAGCTGAGCAGGTAATTGGAGGGCGCATTTTCTTCCCTGAAGGATTGAAATTCGAGAGAGGGAGATTTAATCAATCTACAATGAACGATAACTCGAGGGAAGAACATGTATCTTCCTACTCGAGCAGCGAGGAGGCTCTGGCCAGTTGTGAGGGTGTCATTCTCACACTTCCACTTGTGCCTGCCAGGAGTTGCAGCTACCACACTGTGGCCATCAACAAGATAGTCTATGACATCCCTGTAACTGGCACCTATTACTTTGTCTTCTCCAGTGACAATGAAATCTATGTCAATGATATATTCTTGAACTTAACGATGCAGAGAGTTGTTTACAACATCGACAAGTCCGAAGAAGTTTGCCTCAATACAACCAAGTGTTCCATGCCCCTCAAGTTCTGGTCCAACGAGGAGACTGTGGTGGAGGTGCCTCAAGAAACTAGATGGGATCACGCATATCTCCTGGAGACCAAGTGTGAGCCTCGTGTATATGTTTATCTCACCATGATTCTCCTTGTGCCGCTGCTAATCATGTGCTGTGCTTTTCGCTAACTGATATACATGTACCCTTTATTTGCTCATATAATACAGCTTGTTAAACTCACTTGTATCACCTCAAGAAATAGTGCATTAAATCTCTAAAGCTACTGGTAAAAGTTGAAAACTAAATGGTGCTAATTTTGCATTTTGTGCTCTACCATTTCTAGCTTTAATTTTGGCTTTTACTTATACCCTATATGTACTTGTAAAATATGCATGTTTGCTTGCACACAGTAGTAGTTGCGGAGTGCAGTGGAAGTTCTCCATTGACATTATGGAAACTCACCTTCTGTCTGTGATACTCTCTGGTGATATTAGTACTCGAGTGATCCCATGTTTAGGTAAAGACGTGTGTGGTAGTGTTCAATACTGCAGAAATACCATGCAGAACTACAGAGTAATATATAGCAACTCTTTTAATGACAGTTCAGTGACATTTGGTTATATTTAAAGAATTCCTTACACTGCATACATGTGTTGGAACAGAGCCTGGTGGTATGTAGCACGTGAGAGTTTACTCTTGAAAAAACTTGTGGTATCCATTTCCTCGTAAATGTGATTTGATTAACAGTTTGGCATTCACAATCTTGGGTTGAAGTATAAGATCATGTTCAGATAATCTTGTACCCTTGATGGCCTAGTGAGGACACTGGATTGAATCCTATTACCCATACATAATTTGATGCTCATATACTGTATATAAGGTACTTTGTAAATTCATATGAATAATTTTAGGTATTTTTAATAGTTTTGTCTTTCAAGTGAGAATGTGCATTGTACATATTTATTTGATAATGTTATATGTATATCTATATAGAGTATTGCTTCAGTGAGATTCCATATGGGAACCCAGGATTGTACACCACTACTAACAGTGAAGAGTTAGGAGTTAAAGACTTTGGCTAGCTACGTAATACCACAATGATCCTCGTGTAGTAGAGAGGTCTAAAACTTAATCTATCTTTATAACCATATACCATTATATGCAGGTGTATTGCTACATATTGTTAAATATACTGATCTCCATTTTATTTGTTAAATAGTGTTTAAAAATATTTGACATATGGATTATTTTGTTATAAGACATCTTCAATCTTAATGTGTTCAATCATGATGTTTATTTCTCGTTAAAAAAACAGGGAAGAAACTTTCATGCCTGACCTATTGCTCAAGATAGTATCATATCATAAAAACAATAAAAATGAAAGAATTATAAACTAAGTGTTTTCGTGTATTCAAACACATCTTTCATGGGATTAACAGAAAAAATCAAGTCAATATATAAGGACAGATGAAGCACTTTAACAAGCAAGGTGCTTACACTAAGAAATGATTATCTGGTTACTCTCTCTATATAAAGAAAGGATTAGCTATCCATCAACTCCCAGGCCTGACCTGGAGTGGGTTGATATACTACTACGCTTACTGAAGTGTTTCTTTTTAACAAAAGTACTCTTATAGCTCTTTGAAGTAAATGACAATTACCCTGTATTTAAGTAAAGTTAATTATCATCACAATGTCAAAGCCATAAACAACAATGTATTGTCATAATTTCAAAGAGTTTTATCATTTTTAAATTAAATATCATAAATAAACTTGAAACTACTTTCTGATTATGAATTCCTCAGAGAATATTGATGGCTTTATCTATAAGAACCCCTGCACAAAATATGATAAATTTTATGTAGGACAAGCCGGAAAAAGCCTAGATTTAGAATGAATAAAAGACATGTAATATAAGATCAGGATATGATTCGATTGTTCTGTTTATTCACTTGATATGTTTTAATCATACTATAGTGGTTAAAGCATAAGAATATTGTTATTAGTAAATCCATAGCTGAATAAAATATAATTGTCAGTCTGTATAAAAACTAATGCTTATACAGTACTACTAGTAATATTAATGCAAGTTCAGGCCTTCATAAGCTGGGTACATTAATAATCAGTAAAATCTGCAAACGTTCTGAAAGTTATTTACAGACCAAGTCATTGTTGACCTGGCATTATCATATGACTCCTTATAGGTCCACACTTGAGACCCAGGCCATTTCTTTCTGTGTTCCTTGAGAATTTGAGACATTACGAAAGTGCTCGGAATATATGTCTTTCATTGTATTAAGATCTCACATTTTTTTTAACTTTACTGCAAATATATGAAGTTCAATGTGGAAAAGTACAATCCCAATCCCAGGAAATGAAAACAACTTTAGCACTTAAAATTAAATACACTGTAATACAGTGGACCCCCGAGTTTCGTAAAAACTTCACTCCTGAAGTCTGCTCAAGTGCCATTACCGAACGAATTTACTCCCTTAAGAAAAAATGTCACGTAGGTTAGTCTATTTCAGACCCCCAAAAATACTTTTCCACAAGCACTTACAATATTATACTTACATAAATGTACGATTTCCGGGGTTTACGAAACTCGGCGGTCCACTGTATAGAACTTGATCATACAGAATGTAAAAAAGGACTTCGGAGATATTTATGGTAAGCAGAAATCTGAAGCGAAAATGGCAATGCCTAAACATTTGTGAAAAAGGCTAACAGATGGCTGTGATTTACATATATCGAGAAATATAAGCTATACATATCAGTAAAGTCCCATTTAGATTATGCAGCACAGTTCTGGTCTCCAAAATACGGAATAGATATTAATGCATTGGAGAGCATAAGCAGAAGTATGATAAAAATTAATCCACTGTATAAGGATTCTTTCATACGAAGAAAGACTTAAAGTGCAGAACCTGCTAACTCTTAAAAGACAGAATGGTGGAAGATATGGTTGAAGTATACAAGTGGAAGACAGGTATAAATAAGAGATATAGTGTGCTGAGGATATTTATGCAAGAAATGACTCAAAACAGTAGATTCAAGTTGAATAATTTAGATTGAGAAAAGATATATGAAAGTAATTTGGACATATATGAGTGATAAGAACTGGGTTTGAGAAAGATGTGCCTCGTATGGTCCCATAGGCCTACTGCAATTCTCCTCTATTTTTTTGTTCTTATTCATTTCTGCTAAAATTCTTTGAGAATTAATTTGCAATCCCAAAATTAATATATTCCATTAATACTAAAAAATATTAACTAAAGTTAACTTTACTTAGGTTAGACAGGATAAATTTATGTTAGATTACATTCCCTGAAAGGTGTATTGAGAGGCTCTTGATCCAAGGAACTGTACTTATTCTTCCCTTCTTTGAACCAAACCTGAATGCCTCCCATTCCCCAGGTCCTATATATAACCCCTATGGGTCATATAGGCTGTGGGGATTAAAATAAAAACTAAGTTACATAGATTTTGACAAAGTTATGTTAAGCTGTTGAGTTTAATTTGGTGAAAAAATTCATAAAAGATCTATTAAGTGGATATATCAATTAATCAATAATGTAAAATGTGAACAATAAGTGGACTGAGAATGATGGTCCCATATGCTTCCTGATATCATGCCTTTAGTCACCTTACAGGGGCTTGTGAAGGGTCGTGTTTTCCAGACATCAGTTGCTAATGTTAAAACACTGTGCCAAACAAAATAATTGCTCTAGAAAAATAACACCAGATATGTTGGCCATTATGTGGAATGAACTGGAATACCGATTAGATGTGTTATGGGCAACTAGAGATGCACTGAGGCTGCACAGATAAAACAACAGTGAAGCTATAATTAGTTCAAAATATCATGTGCAGGAAACTGCTTTTTCATATCTGTTACTATTTTGTTGTAAAAAAAATATTAATCAGAAGAGGATTTCCAGATATCCTGTACAGGAGGGTCCTGCTTATACAGCAGGATAGGTTCCGGGCTACTGCTGTACAGCGAAAATTTCTGTAAAGTGAATCATAGCTTTTTTCACTTTCAAATGCATATAAAAGCCTGGTAACATCTTTACACTATCATATATTAAGTGAACAATATAACGAGGAGGCAGTGGAGATGTCATGTCTGAGGTCAATGTGTGGTGTGAATATAATGCAGAGAATTCGGAGTTTGGAAATTAGGAGGAGGTGCGGGATCACCAAAACGATTGTCCAGAGAGCTGAGGAGGGGTTGTTGAGGTGGTTTGGACATGTAGAGAGAATGGAACGAGACAGAGTGACTTCGAGAGTGTATAAATCTGTAGTGGAGGGAAGGCGGGGTAGGGGTCGGCCTAGGAAAGGTTGGAGGGAGGGGGTAAAGGAAGTTTTGTGTGCGAGGGGCTTGGACTTCCAGCAAGCATGTGTGAGCGTATTTGATAGGAGTGAATGGAGGCATATGGTTTTTAATACTTGACGTGCTGTTGGAGTGTGAGCAAAGTAACATTTATGAAGGGATTCAGGGAAACCGGCAGGCCGGACTTGAGTTCTGGAGATGGGAAGTACAGTGCCGGCACTCTGAAGGAGGGGTGTTAATGTTGCAGTTTTATAACTGTAGTGTAAAGCACCCTTCTGGCAAGACAGTGATGGAGTGAATGATGATGAAAGTTTTTCTTTTTCGGGCCACCCTGCCTTGGTGGGAATCGGCCGATGTGTTTAAAAAAAAAATATAACTAGGCCTAAAAATGCATATACAGTACACACATTACTTACCTGAAAATATTTTTGTCCTTAGCTTATAGTGAGTGGTGAATATATTTATTGTAGGAAGTCTGAATAAATGAAGAATGGGTATAACTGAAAACCGCTGTATTAGCGAAATGCTGTAACACGGAGCCTGCCTGTATATTAATGTATATTAAAAATTTATATACATTGTTTCATGCCAAAATAGAATTACAAATAGGAATGACAGCCAGTCATTCCTCTGATTTCATTGCATTTACAAGAGGCTATAGGTGATTTTGTAATTCCTTGTACTATTGTTTTTCACTTTCTATATGCTTAATGACAAACTCTTAATGGTGCTCAAATCTTTAAGACATATTTTTAATCACTACAGGCATATTTTTGTACGCATACATATAGTTTTGAGCTTTTTGGGAGGAATATGTTTAAATGCATTATGGATCACAATATAATGATGAAAATGCTTCTTTTCCTCATATTTTTATGTACATTGTTGAAGTTATTTATCTAACAATAAAAACAAAAACCACCACTCCATACAGGGGTTCAAAAATATATATACTAACAAGGTTATTTCAGATCAGTACTTTGAAACTCACAAGATGGAACCAAAAGCTACATCTCAATCCCTACAAACTCAAGTAGGTACTCTCAAATAATTACACACAAAAATGAAATTACACTTCAAGGGTGTTACTAATGGGTGATACAGATGAATCTTTATGGCCAATAGGGTACAGTGCATAATACACTGGCCTGCTACTTTTAGGGCTGGCTTGACATGAGTTTGAACCTCACTGTTTTCTGTGAGCCCTATGGAAATCTGTAACTTAAGAGCATTTGGCTCACAGTGAGAGGTTCTATATTTGAATCCTGGGCAGGTCGAGACATGTGGACAAGTAACTATTTATTTAACAGTATACAGGTACCTGGATTAAATTTAGATGGTTGCTGGGGCCTGCATCTTAGGAAATGATACACCACAATGTGAGGGTATTTCTAAGACACTTCTTTCAATTAATCTTAGGTAGAACTTTTACAATAAGCACTTAAGAATCCCTGGATGAAATAAGTACACAGCAGGTGTTACACACCTTCATGCCAGCTCCCATCATACCCCTTTTCCCTCTTATCCATATCCTCTTCTCATGATCGACCCCTCCAAAATCCACTAAATATCACCCCAAGTTTGCCCACCCTTCCACTCACACCAGCAACTCATAAGTAATATAAAGCAGCCCTGAACCACCACCCTCCCCATCCAGTCAATCTCCAGCCTCTATCCAACCTACCTACAGTCAGAACTCCACCCTATTTCACACACAATCTTCCAACAATATGAAAAAAAAAAATCCATAGAAACAAATGTAAAAATGTCGGAACTATTATGTGTAAACTCAAAAAAATATGTGCAGTGCTTTATTGCCAGAACTTGATGACTTGGCATATTCATAAAGCAACGATCACTTTGCCAAACAAGCCGGATATAAGTTAATTATGGTTGTAAGTGAAAATTTTAAATATTTTTTTTTATATACCTCACTGATGTAGACGGGTCTGCCTCTAGTGCTGATGTGGGGACCCATAGCCTTGAAGTAAATAAAACAGCTCCAAAGAAAATTTTGAGATTTCTGTTTGAATATTCTTCTACCATCCCATCTTTTATATAAACACATACATATATGTATATACATAAAATGCTAACTAAAGTTAGGTTAGCCTTAGCATAAGTAAGATTGTTCTATTATAGTATGTTAACTTTGCTACAATTAGTTAAGTCATGAGGCAAAATTAAAAATCTGATACTGTATTAATTCTGAACCTTATGTCTACCACTCCTTTAAAAAAATATTGTAAAATTTAATTGTTTAAGAAAATTTGGTTAGTTTCACCGATTTTGAAATCTCTACATTTAAGCTTGACACTTGTGTTCAAAGTTTTAGGGACACTATCAACTTTAAATTTACTTTATAAACCAACATGTTCAGGCAGTAAGATAACATAATACAGTGGACTCCCGAGTTTCGGTCATAATTCATTCCAGAAGGCTTTGAAAATGTTATAGACGTATATTAAGTTTTTTTTTTTTAGTCTGTACAGTGGACCCCCGGTGTTCGTACTGCTCCAAACTAAACAATTATGTAAGTGTATTTTTGGGGGGTCTAAAAGGAATAAGCTAATTTACATTTTTCCTTATGGGAACAAATTCGTTTGGTAACAGCACTTGAACAGCATTCTGGAATTAATTAATTACAAACACCTGGGGTCCACTGTATATATGAAATTTAAATACTATAGGATGATTGTTGTTCATTCTTTTACATTAGTTTTACCCATAATGAATGTTGCTTATACATAACCAACAATTTAAATGCATACTGTATATATGTAATGTGTATATTATTTTATGTTATGATGGTTATAATTTCATTGTCTCTGTTTATTCTGTATTCAAATGTACTTTATAAATAAAGGTGACAAACCAAACTAAATATTTTTGGCATCTAATACAAAAACATTTATAAATTTATAAATGCACATTGTTTCTTCAAATGCTTGTGTGCACTTGTGGGGGTTACGTTCCAGCTTTTGGGCCTCGCCTCTTAATTGTTACTCTTCCAAATTTAGGATAGGAACAAAAGAGATAGACATGTCTGATGAGAGTACATGAAATTAATAGTATGAATTTATACAGTGGAACCTCGGTTTTTGTATCCCCTAGTTTGTATGTAAAACTATGGCTATTCTCTATAAAATGTATTTTTTGTTAATATTTTTGGGTGTCTGGAACAGAGTAGTAATTGGATTTACATTATTTTTTATGGGAAATATTGCTTCCGTTTTCATGTGATTCGGTTTATCATCAGACTTTTTTAAACGGATTAATCATGAAAACCGAGGTTCCACTGTATAGATTTACTAAGGGACCCTGGGCGTCCTCTGGGAGAGGAACCACTAGAGGGAAAAGGTTGCACTCGCCCGGAAAAAGGCATATATCGAGGAAATACGCCCAATGCTGATGGCTTATCTATTCCCTTGCCCCTTTTTTGTGAAAACCCTTTCTTCCCTTGGAAGAGTAATATAGCAGCCTCCCATGAAAGGGCCACTGCAATAAGTAAAAAAATATGTAAACCTTTTTTTTTTTTCTGGGGATGGAATGTGGCTTGTCCTAATAAGTCTTTCTCCATCAGGAAATGATCATGTTCCCTCAAGAAAACCAGGCACCATGTTATACTAGTAATCTCAGGAATATCATGTATACTAGGGAAGATCAATTTATTTTGTTGGCGTGAATGTTATCCCAGTCAACACCTCAGTGTCAGAGTATAAGAACTTTTTTTTCTGCAGCTGTACATTGCATTATGACTAAAGGGCTTGCTTATTTTCAAAAATTATTTTTATTTCATGGAGAGCACTAAACCTGTAGGGTCATAAAGCACCTTCAGAAATAGGAGGCAATCAGATTTGACTGAAGGAAAGGGAGGATTTTGTCACTCCAAACAGCCTTTCACTGGCAATGAGGCATCTCCCTTGACAAGTTTCAAAATGAAAATAAAAAATTCTTGGAAAAACAAGGATTTGTATATTTCTTACAGATTCAATACACAATTTTTTTATGGATTTTATTGTAGAAAATTACAAAAAACTGCCATCACGAAAATACAAGGCAGAATTTAATATTCTGTACATGGAATGTACCTGAAGCTTGTGCCCTCTACATAAATTCCTACCAAGTTTGGCTAATCTCAAAAAAAAAAAAGTGTTAAGCAGAAAGCAAAGCACTTGAAACCTCAAAATGAAGTGTGACTAGTCCTGTTTGAACAATATTGTTATATGCAATCACTAGCTTGAGAATCACCCACAGCCCTGAACTGCAGCTGAACTACAATAAGTCATAGTTAAATACATTGTATTCTGCAACTTTCAAGATTAATAATTTACAGATATACATTTGCAAAAGGAACTATTTGAATGCATTGCTAATGTCCCAAGACTAATTTTCAAAGTATGTATCTGTCTTTGGAAAAATTTCTGGTGCTATTCTATCCTGACTAATGTGCAATACAAGCTGGATACTGTTTATTGCAAAAATTCAGATATGCCATGTATGCATTTCAATAATGCCCCTATCCCTGTAATTTTTTTTTTTTATAACTTGTAAACTTAAATAGATTTCACTTTTATTACTGCAACAAATAGTGTATACGAGTCATAGCCCAACTGCAGAGCTGGCCAGTAGTAGAACTGCACATATTAGGGGTCGAAATATACAATAAAATCACATTTTAGCACATTTTTCTATATTTTTAATATTTAAAATTTAAAGAAAATCATATGAAAAGAGTCTTTAAAATCATTATTTTCATTGCATATTTCGACTTTTCAGGCATATTATTTAAATTCTTATGTACCCTTGTGGTGGATGAGTACAGTATGAGAATGCTATCAGGCAATTTTGCATGCACATATCAGACTCATGTTTATGAAATTTGATCAGGTATTGAATTTTTTTTTATTACACCTAAATTCTTCCACTATAGAAACCAGTTGTGACGAAAAAATTTTGTTTGGTGTCACTGAACAACGATCAGTATTTATCTACAATGGTCATAAATGACAACACATTTGTGTTCACTAACATGCTGTGCACAGGGCAAAACAAAATTCAGTCATCTGGTTGGAACTATTTGGTATAAATATGCAAATGCACACTCAAAGGACTAGTTAGTAATTATTATTAGTTTTAATTAGCAACTATTAATTAAAAGAACAATGTTTGAACTACTGTATTAAATACAATTAATGAACATCTAACAAAGAAAAATATACATTTTTAATAAAATTAAGATTTACAAATCTTCAAAACAACGCTAACTTGGATATACAGTGGTACCTCTTACTTACGAGCAGCTCCCAACTCGAACAATTATGCAAGTGTATTTTTGTAGGTGCTTTTGTAAGTGTATTTTTGGGGGTCTGAAATGGATTAACCTAATTTTCATTATTTCTTATGGGAAAAAATTCCTTCAGTATCGGCACTTGAATAGCCATCTGGAACAAATTTTGCTCGTAAGTAGAGGTACCACTGTATTCCTTCTTTTGGACTATCCAGGCCTTACCCTAACCAAAAGCAAGTTTTTTATCTTCCAAACTGTGTACTTCCATTTTCATTGAACGATGTACATTTTAAAAAGCATGATACTTTGTCTATAATTCATCTCTCTGTGTATCTTCTTCGTCATCCGAACTGGTTTCTTGAGCAACAAATTCCTGAAAAATAAATTCCACAAAATTAAGAATGAAAGATGCATGTAATCATTGAAAAAAAAAAAGGCATCCTTATTTCCCCATAAAAACTCTTTACATTCATCAATAACAAAACAAAGATGCTTAAAATTACTGTGCCTGGGGAATAGGGAGGCAATCAAGCTCAAGTCAAGGTAAAGAGATTCAAGTCTTTGGATCAAGTCCCTTGTTGAGATCAAAGACACCTCCAATGATTATTATTATAATCAAATAAGAAGTGCTAAACCTACACCCCCAATGAGGGAACTTTGATAATGAGAATCTTTCAATTCTTAGAATCTACCTAGTTAACTCTTTGGGGGTCGGTGCCATACTAGTACGTTTTACGAGCAGGGGGTCGGTGCCGTACTAGTACGCGTAAATTCTAGCGGCCTCAAATTAAGCAGGAAACGACTGGTAGGCCTACATATGAAAGAATGGGTCTGTGTGGTCAGTGTGTGCAGTATAAAAAAAATCCTGCTGCACACACTGCATAATGAGAAAAAAAAAACTCAACCGTTTTTTTTTTGTTTAAAACAGCGACTTTACAGTCTATTTTTGTATGGTATTTATTGCTGTATTCTCGTTTTCTTGGTCTCATTTGATAGAATGGAAGATATATTACAGTAATAGAGATGATTTTGATTGGTTTGACAATGACAAGTACCTTGAAATTGAGCTCAAAGTAGCGAAAATGTTCGATTTTTGCTGATGTTCAAGAGTAAACAAATCACACCATGCGTCCAATACACATCAACTGGCGAGTCTAATATTCTTGCACAAGTGCACTGATATTATTTATACCATTTTTAGAATGATGCAGTTGTATACATAACAGTAAATCTTCTATTTTTTGTGAGAATAAAAATTCAAAATGGAATGCAAAAGTAATTTAAGAGGGGCCTGGAGACGTGACTAATGAACAGAGAAGATGTTATTTTAGTGCCAGGAATGTCTGCCTTGTTTATTCTGGACCCTATTTTGAAATTGGCATGGTTTGAAATTTGTGTGAAATTGGCCAAATTGCCATTTTCTGACCACTATTTTGGGTAGTTGAAATTGGTAATTAGGCAGTTTCTTGTACTCAATCGATAAAAGAAATGGAGTTCTAGCGAAATAGCTATGATATTAGTGGACTGGAACATTGGAATTGGCCAAAAATAGGGCTCAAAGTGGGCGAAATCGCTGATGCGTAAACATCTTCGAGACCGATAACTTCTCAAGAGCATAATTCCGTAAGTTTTTATTCAAATTTCATACTTTTGGTGTCATTATGATCGGAAAAAGATCATCATTTCATAAGAAAAAATTATTTTTGTTTTTTTCCAAAAAAATTTCGACCCTGAGAACAAGTTTGGGAGAGGGCCTGTCGACCCCCAAAGGGTTAATAATCACCCATTTCAACATTTTAATTTTTAAATCTTATCATTAACACATCGGCCGTTTCCCACCAAGGCAGGGTGGCCCGGCAAAGAAAAACTTTCATCATCATTCACTCCATCACTGTCTTGCCAGAGGCGTGCTTACACTACAGCTACAAAACTGCAACATTAACACCCCTCCTTCAGAGTGCCGGCACTGTACTTTCCCATCTCCAGGAATCAAGTCCGGCCTGGCGGTTCCCCTGAAACCCTTCATAAATCTTACCTTTCCTACACTCCAACAGCACGTCAAGTCCTAAAAACCATTTGTCTCCATTCACTCCTATCTAACACGCTCACGCACGCTTGCTGGAAGTCCAAACCCCTCGCACACAAAACCTCTTTTGCCCCCTCCCTCCAACCTTTTCTAGGCCGACCCCTACCCCGCCTTCCCTCCACTACAGATTTATACACTCTCGAAGTCATTCTATTTTGCTCCATCCTTTCTATATGTCCAAACCATCTCGACAACCCCTCCTCAGCTCTCTGGATAATAGTTTTGGTAATCCCACACCTCCTCCTAACCTCCAAACTACGGATTCTCTGCATTATATTCACACCACATGTTGCCCTCAGACACGACATCTCCACTGCCTCCAGCGTTCTCCTTGTTGCAACATTCACAACCCATGTCTCACACCCATACAAGTGTTGGTATAACTATACTCTCATACATTCCCCTCTTTGCTTTCATGGATAAAGTTCTCTGTCTCCACAAGCTCCTCAGTGCACCACTCACCTTTTTTTCCTTGTTAATTCTATGATTCACCTCATCCTTCATATACCCATCTGCTGACACATCCACTCCCAAATATCTGAACACATTCACCTCCTCCATACTCTCTCCCTCCAATCTGATATCCAATCTTCCATTATCTAATTTTTTTGTTATCCTCATCACCTTACTCTTTCCTATATTCACTTTTAATTTCCTTCTTTTACATACCCTATCAAACTCATCCACCAACCTCTGCAACTTCTCTTCAGAATCCCCCAAAAGCACAGTGTCATCAGCAAAGAGCAACTGTAACAACTCCACTTTGTGTTATATTCTATCTTTTAACCCCACACCTCTTGCCAACACCCGAGCATTCACTTCTCTTACAACTCCATCTATAAATATATTAAACAACCATGGTGACATCACACATCCCTAAGGCCTACTTTTACTGGGAAATAATCTCCCTCTCGCCTACATACTCTAACCTGTGCCTCATTATCCTCGTAAAAACTTTTCAATCTAATCAACCTCACCTAATTGCATTAAGACTGAACAGTGAAGTAATTATTTACATTGCTTAACTGGTTCTTATTCCAGAAACACAAGTTATAATCAGAACCACTCCAGTGTGCTTTATTTTCTCCATCTTCACATGCTCTTTCAATTAAAGTTTTACAGTCTATATTTATTTTTTGAGACAAAAAATTACTATTCTTCATATACAGTGGTACCTCGAGTTACAAGCTTAATTCGTTCCAGACGGCTATTCAAGTGCCGATACCGAAGGAATTTTTTCCCATAAGAAATAATGAAAATTAGATTAATCCATTTCAGACCCCCAAAAATACACTTTCAAAAGCACCTACAAAAATACACTTACATAATTGTTCGAGTTGGGAGCTGCTCGTAAGTAGAGGTACCACTGTATTGTTATACAAGCACACTTAACTAATCTGACAGCATAACTAGCAAATTAATTTGTATAGCTAGTTTCAAGTGCTACTTCACCCATGAATGTAGCCAAAATGTTATAATTTTGTCATAAGAACAAACTTCAGAATTCAAATTTCTCACAAACAAAATTTAGCTTTTAAACCATGTTCACTAAATTCTTTTTTTTTTTCAACACACTGGCCATCTCCTGCTGAGGCAGGGTGACCCCCAAAAAAAAAAAAAAAAAAAGTTCATCATTCACACATAATCACTGTCTTTACAGAGGTGCCCAGATATGACAGTTTAGATGTCACTCCAAACAGCCAATATCCCAAACCAAATTGGGATGTGAAATTTCCATAAATGCTTTACATGACAATAGCAGAAAATAATAAATATGATCAATTATGACCCGGTATCTTTAATGCATGCATATTAAACATTTCACATGGATACTAGTCAATATTTGCAAGGTATTTATCAAATTTCATACAAGTACATTTTATCAACCAGGCTGTCAAGTTGTCAGCCACAAGTAGTAAAGAATTCTAAGCATAGAAATTAGAAGATACTGTTGGGGTTACAGAAAGTATTATTCAAGTCAGAGGAGGGATTTTTGATGTGCTTTAGGCATTTAGAGAGAATGGAGAGGAGAATAAGATAGCTAAAAGGTTGTATAAATCTCGTGGGGAAGGGAAGATGGGGTAGGGGTTGTCACAGGAAGAGCTGGAGGGAGGGTGTGAAGATATGGGACTGAACATCCAGTATGCATGAGTGCACATTAGAGCAGGGCGAGTGGAGAAAAGTGTTTTGACATTGTGTTGGAATGTGGCAAGGCAACATTTATGAAGAGAGTCAGGAAAACCAGTTAGCCAGACAATTATGGAAGTGGGAGGTACAGTGCATACATTCTATATTGTGATGTCTGGATACCTCTGGCAAGGCTGTTAAATTAATGACAGTGAATATTTACTTTTTTTGATTATATGACCTTATTAATTTCATACCTTGAGTTTCTTCAGAGATCTGTCTCCACTGAATGGTATAGGATTATCCTTATCATTTGCTTTCACAAAGTAGATCGTTGGAAATCCTTCTACTTTAAACAAAGGATGTACATCATTAGCAGTTGCATCCATCTTTGCAACTACAACATCTGGATTAGTTGTCAATAACTGTTTAGCTAATTTTTTGTATACTGGCTCCAGGTTCTTACAATGACCACACCATGGAGCATAGAATTCTATGAGTACATCTTTCTTAGTAAGCATTACTTCCTCCTCAAAACTTTTAGCTACAACCACACGCACAGGACCATCTTGTCGTTTGGGAACTGACTGAGACTTAAGATGAGGAGTTAGCTTCCCTGAAAAATTGACAATTTTGAATATTTTTTTATACAAAAAACTGTCATTTATCAATTTATTATTTTTGCAAATTATAATTCATATTCCATATTATCATAATAATGATATTGTAGTAGATTATTGATTATTTGGCAATCAGTTACATATTTGGTTTCCAACATTATCTGGCTATCTCATTTGAGCTGGCACCTAAACAAGTAATGCTGAATAGTTAAGTATATAAAAGGGACCATAAAAATTGTGTAACAATCCAACGTTAAAAATCTGTTAACAAGCAGTTTTTGGTGCCAGATAATCAATTATCTACTGTAACAATTTCTTTCAAGCAACAATGACTTACCTGCTTTAAGCTTTTTAATAAATTCACTAAGAACGTCAGTGCTGAAGTCCTCCTCAGGTTCCATTGGGTATCTGTAACCACTCAATTTTTTAACATTTTGACTAAGAAAAATTATATATTAATTTTAATTTACATGGTTGCTCATTTGCCAATAGTATTATTATATTAATATGGCATCCTCAAGACTAATAAGACACTTAGTGATTTTAACATGTACCTGCATGCCGGCACAGTAAATTTATTTAGGTACGGGTACACGTAAGTATAATTAATTATCAGAGTACAGCCTCTCCTCACTTACCAACATAGTTGTTTACCGACAACTCGGAGTTACGACGAGCTCTCCGACGAGTCAGCATTGTATACTGTACGACAACTTGGGTCATGAATGGACAGCACAGCATCTCAGCATCAAGCATCTCAATCTCCTTCCTACAGCCACTCAGTACACTAGCTTTCACAGTCTCCATGACTACATATTTATACAAATAATGAACAGATTGAAAGAATTTTTACAGCAAACATAAAACTGAATGTTTTAATTTTGGGTGGTGATATTTTTGAAGTATCAGTAAGGGGGGGTTCCTCGATTAGCGACGAATTCGTTTACCGACGTGGTCTTAGGAATGGAACTCCATTGGTAAGTGAGGAGAGGCTGTATATATAAAACATGAAATAACTTTAAAACGCTTAAAATTTTGGAAAGTTTCTAGACATAATGAAGAGACACGGTGCTCACGGAAAATGTAAACAAACCGGGTGGGGTGTGGTGACCATATTAGAAAGTCAGGTGGTGAGAGCCATATAGCAAGTTTTGGTCATAATTTGAAATTTCCGTATTAGCGGAATGCCACAAGGCGAAACACCGTAAAGTGGGGCTCTAATGTACTGAAAATTAAGATCACAGCTGAGTGTGTACACCATATCCAGTGACAACAGGATGGAGAAAGCCATCCTGTTGTCACTGTTGATGACTAAGGTGCAAAGGAGAATTATAACAATTCATTCAGCCTTGCATTTTTATGTAACATACCTCAGTATTTTAATCATGTTTTCTCAAAGTAAACTCAATACCTTGCTCAAAGTTATGTCCTTCACTGTACTAATGCACTTATGTGCAATTATCTTTGTAGTTAAAATTCAACTCCTTTGGCAGTATAAAATAAAAAGGAACCCTTGAGACCAGTCAAAGCTTTGTCACAGGTTTAATACACCCTATTAGAAATAAAAGACTAACTGAAGAATATTTTATAAAAAGCTAAGTGGAAAACACTGGTATAAAATTTATTAATTTTGGATGTTGCCTTTCTTAATAAAATCTTAAAAAGAAAAAGCCTTAAAGAGGTACTTTAAAAGCACAAAATAATGCAATACACTAGAAAAAACACATCTTACTTTAGATTGTTCACAAAAGCTGCAACATTCACAGATTCTCCTGAGTCCTCCAAACCAAGGCTCTTTATCTCTTCTTCAAACTCTTCTTCATTGGCAATTGCAAAGATAATGTCTCTATTCTTATCAGCTACAGGAAGTATCTTGTTGCGAATAAACTGGGTGTCTGAAAGAAAATAAATCTCATTAGTGTGTCATATTGAAAAGTCTCAATGCAATTACAAACTTTACTACTAAAAATGCCCTTCATAAAAGTGTTTTAAGTAAAACCAATTATTTAGATACATCATCCTCAATTATATCATAAGATCCCTAAGCAAACAATAATATCAATGCCCTTAAACCTACTAAATATTAATACTGTACATACTACTGTTAACTTCATGTCTTGAAAACATTACACTGATGCTGACATAAGACACTTCCTAGAAAACTGCGATGTAACATTGGCATCGCACTCTAAACAAATACTAACTGATATTCCTTATGTTTACCTGAACCTACATGGAAATCCAATGCCAATAAAAGGGCCAAAAGTGTTTAATAACTTGCCAGCCAAATTAAAATTTAAAAATGAATGAAAACAAAAACTTAAAATAATAAGTGGCCTTAATGTATAATTCTTTAAAATACCATTCATCTTTCACATCCAGGTTATAAATTACACCAAGATTCTTAATTTTCTGAAATTCAATTTTATTTCCTTATTATCTTCCTTATTTGATTTTTAATATTCTTTAAATTAAAATTCAATTAAGCACTTAAATTTTAATTAAAGTCTTACACTAAATACACAATATATTTTATTACAATACAGTTCTATGTAATTCTTTGAAGGAGTGAATGGAGGCATATGGTTTTTAATACTTGACGTGCTGTTGGAGTGTGAGCAAAGTAACATTTATGAAGGGATTCAGGGAAACCGGCAGGCCGGACTTGAGTTCTGGAGATGGGAAGTACAGTGCCGGCACTCTGAAGGAGGGGTGTAAATGTTGCAGTTTTATAACTGTAGTGTAAAGCACCCTTCTGGCAAGACAGTGATGGAGTGAATGATGATGAAAGTTTTTCTTTTTCGGGCCACCCTGCCTTGGTGGGAATCGGCCGATGTGTTAATAAAAAAAAAAAAAACATTTATATACGTATGTCTAATATAATTTTTATATACAGTGGACCCCCGCCTAACGAGCACCCCGGAAATCGTACAATTATGTAAGTATAATATTGTAAGTGCTTGTGGAAGTGTATTTTTGGGGGTCTGAAATAGACTAACCTACGTGACATTATTTCTTAAGGAAGTAAATTCGTTCGGTAATGGCACTTGAGCAGGCTTCTGGAATGAATTTTGCTCGTTAGGCGGGGGTCCACTGTATGTACTGTTAGCATTAGTCTTACATTAAGAATGACCGATTAAGAATCACTGAAATACTATGCATGATATGGACTTTTTCCTTAAGAAATATGTACTATTAACCTACTATTGTTACTAATGAATTTTCTTGGGAAAGTGGGGATGTAGTAGTTTGCAAGAGAGCGAGATATGATGCCAAAAATTAATGCAAAGCTGAAAATAAATTTGTTGACAATTTTGTATTTTCAGTTATTAGTTTCATGGGACTAACACGAATGTAACTCCCCACATATTTGCAGAGACGACCATACAATATCTAAAAAAAAAAAAAAAAAAAAAAAAAAGCAAGCCTGGCATATCTATCCATGTTCATTATTTTATCATGAAAATTAAAATTAGTTCCTACCGCTGATTTAATACTTGCCTTTCACATACTGGTGAGAAAAGTTTACATCATAATATACTACTACAAGAGGTTGAGTAGTATATTTAAATTCCATGTTACTTCTTGTGCGTTGCCCAACCAGTGGTATACTTTTTTTGGATATCCAGGCAGCAATTTCCTTGTATGTTCCAGTTGTCTGTCAAAAAGGTTACATAAAAAACCCAGTTCATTAAGGAGCTCCTAGGAACTGGTGCTCGCAAAACTAATGAAATATTCTTTTATACATTTTCCTGAACACTGCAACACTAATGATTTATATTCTAAACTAATAAATTCAGCAAAACTTGATAAATACCACATAGGACTTCTTTCAAAATGACAATAGCAAAGCATATAGAAGCACAACAATCGTTCATAAATTACACAAATGAAGTACAGGTGTCCCTTCCTCTACGTGGCTGATGTGCTCATGGACCATTGTGAATGAAGCAATTTTTGCATAAAGTGAACCAAATACAATGTAAAACACCAATTTTGAGACTATGTATTCCTAATTTCTTGAATACTGTTTATTAGCAAAGAAATATGAGCATACTATATATACACCAAACAGCCCTATACTGTGCATAAGAAACTAATGTGGGAAAAAGTAATGAACAATGAAATTCAGATTTCTATAATAATCCCCAGACAAAATATTTATTTTTACACAAAAATTATGAGCATACCAGTTAAGCACTCAATGAGTACTTTAAATAAATGCAATTAACAAAAATAACAATTATAATTCAAGCACAATCCTCCTTCCTTTTACTCTTTGTTCAGATTGAAGTGGACATTTATGATCCTGTTATTACATATCTCCCTAATTTTTCCTTCATCCCTAGTCCCGACAATGTTGGCACAACCCAACAGTCCAGCTGCATGTCCAGTTTCATTTGATTAGGTGCAAGACACTTACAGTGGACCCTTGGTTTTCGTCGATAATTCTTTCCAGAATGCTGTTCAAGTGTCGTTACCAAACGAATTTGTACCCATAAGGACGAATGTAAATTAGATTAGTCGTTTCAGACTCCCAAAAATACACTTACAAAAGCACTTACAAAAATACACTTACAAAAGTACTTACAATTTTTTTTTTATTAACACATAGGCCGTTTCCCACCAAGGTAGGGTAGCCCGACAAAGAAAAACTTTCATCATCATTCACTATCACTGTCTTGCCAGAGGCGTGTTTGCACTTCAGCTACTAAACTGCAACATTAACACCCCTCCTTCAGAGTGCCGGCACTGTACTTCCCATCTTCAGGAATCAAGTCCAGCTTGCCGGTTTCCCTGAAACCCTTCATAAACGTTACCTTGCCTACACTCCAACAGCACGTCAGATCCTAAAAACCATTTGTCTCCATTCGCTCCTATCCAACACGCTCGCGCACGCTTGCTGGAAGTCCAAGCCCCTCGCACACAAAACCTCCTTTGCCCCCTCCCTCCAACCTTTTCTAGGCCGACCCCTACCCCGCCTTCCCTTCACTACAGATTTATACACTCTCGAAGTCATTCTATTTTGTTCCATCCTCTCTATATGTCCAAACCATCTCAATAACCCCTCCTCAGCTCTCTGGATAATAGTTTTGGTAATCCCACACCTCCTCCTAATCTCCAAACTACGGATTCTCTGCATTATATTCACACCACACATTGCCCTCAGACATGACATCTCCACTACCTCCAGCCTTCTTGTTGCAACATTCACAACCCATGTCTCACACCCACACAAGTGTGTTGGTATAACTATACTCTCATACATTCCCCTCTTTGCTTTCATGGATAAAGTTTTGTCTCCACAAGCTTCTCACCTTTTTTCCCTCGTTAATTCTATGATTCACCTCATCCTTCTTATACCCATCTGCTGACACATCCACTTCCAAATATCTGAACACATTCACCTCCTCCATACTCTCTCCCTCCAATCTGATATCCAATCTTCCGTTATCTAATCTTTTTGTTATCCTCATCACCTTACTCTTTCCTATATTCACTTTTAATTTCCTTCTTTTACATACCCTACCAAACTCATCCACCAAACTCTGCAACTTCTCTTCAGAATCCCCCAAAAGCACAGTGTCATCAGCAAAGAGCAACTGTGACAACTCCCACTTTGTATTAGATTCTTTATCTTTTAACCCCACACCTCTTGCCAACACCCGAGCATTCACTTCTCTTACAACTTCATCTATAAATATATTGAAGAGAGGGATTATGGAAGAAGTAAATGTTTTCAGATATTTGGGAGTTGACGTGTCAGCGGATGGGTTTATGAAGGATGAGGTTAACAATAGAATTGATGAAGGAAAAAAGGTGAGTGGTGCGTTGAGGTATCGGTGGAGACAAAAAATGTTATCCATGGAGGCAATGAAGGGAATGTACGAAAGTATAGTGGTACCAACACTCTTATATGGGTGTGAAGCATGGGTTGCAAATGCTGCAGCGAGGAGGAGGCTGGAGGCAGTGGAGATGTCCTGTCTAAGGGCAATGTGTGGTGTAAATATTATGCAGAAAATTCGGAATGTGGAAATTAGGAGAAAGTGTGGAGTTACTAAAAGTATTTGTCAGAGGGCTGAAGAGGGGTTGTTGAGGTGGTTTGTTCATTTAGAGAGAATGGATCAAAGTAGAATGACTTGGAGAGCGTATAAATCTGTAGGGGAAGGAAGGCGGGGTAGGGTCGTCCTAGAAAAGGTTGGAGGGAAGGGGTAAAGGAGGTATTGTGGGCGAGGGGCTTGGACTTCCAGCAAGCATGTGTGAGCGTGTTAGATAGGATTGAATGGAGACGAATGGTTTTTGGGACATGACGATCTGTTGGAGTGTGAGCAGGGTAACATTTTGTGAAGGGATTCAGGGAAACCAGTTAATTGATTTAGTTGGACTTGAGTCCTGGAAATGGGAAGTACAATGCCTGCACTTTAAAGGAGGGGTCTGGGATAGTGACAGCTGGGAGGGACTATTCTCAGCTGTCGTATCTGAGCGCCTCTGCAAAGACAGTGATTATGTATGAGTGTGGTGAAAGTGTTGAATGATGAAAGTATTTTCTTTTTGGGGATTTTTTTTCTTTTTGGGTCACCCTGCCTCGGTGGGAGACGGCCGACTTGTTGGGGGAAAAAAAAAAAAACATGGTGACATCACACATCCCTGTCTAAGGCCTACTTTTACTGGTTAATAATCTCCCTCTCGCCTACATACTCTAACCTGAGCCTCACTATCCTCGTAAAAACTTTTCACCGCTTTCAATAACCTATACCTCCTTTTCCATACATTTGCAACATCTGCCACATTGCCTCCCTATCCACCCTATCATATGCCTTTTCCAAATCCATAAATGCCACAAACACCTTACACTTACATAATTGTTCGAGTTGGGAGCTGTACGAAAACCGAGGAGTGGATCCTCGGTTTTCGTTGAAAATTTGTTCCAGAATCCTATTTGAGTGCCATTACTGAACGAATTTGTTCCCATAAGGACAAATGTAAATTAGATTAGTCGTTTCAGAACCCGAAAAATACACTTACAAAAATTCTTACAAAAATACATTTACATAATTGTTCGAGTTTGGAGGTGAACGAAAACCGAGGGTCCACTGTATATTGAAAGCCAACTATAGGACTTCATTCAAAATATGCTCACTGACTTAAGGATATATATGATTACAAGCAGTGCTGAGCTTTGAGTGATCACAGGGCAAATTTATACTGTACAAAGTGAAATACTGGTAAAAATGGTGTGATTGCAAAAAAAATGAATTGCCATAAAGTTAAACTGCATAAAGGAAGAGAAAACCTGCACTGCACAAGTATTTATTTATGTGATTTCACTATATAAGAGCAAATAAATCAGCTTAAGACTAACCATGCACTTGCTACACTATATTTAAAAATGTTAATTCAAAGGAATAAAAATAAACATTTATTTAACTCCTATTACTGTAATATAAAAATGGCATGTTGTGTAATCTAAATTAAGCCAATTAAAACTACCAAAATAAAATAAGGCTAACTTTAAGGGGCAGCATAGGTCCCATGGCAAATATTTAAAGCACATTAATGTACGTATTTTATTTATGATTACAGTGGACCCCCGAGTTTCGTAAAAACTTCACTCCTGAAGTCTGCTCAAGTGCCATTATCGAACGAATTTACTCCCTTAAGGAAAAATTTCACGTAGGTTAGTCTATTTCAGACCCCCAAAAATACACTTCCACAAGAACTTACAAAATTATACTTACATAATTGCACGATTTCCGGGGTATTCGTTAACCGATGGTCCACTGTATAATAATGACTAATTCTTGTATTACATTATAATATACAGTATGTACATGAAACTGCAACAGATCTGCACTCACTAGTACAATACATATTATTAGACAACAGAATATACTATTGTGAAGAGATGGGGAGCAATTTAGGGAAAAAAATAACAAATATAAAAAATAAAATGAGAAAGGAAGAGGCAATTATCACTCTAACCATTCTTTAAGGTTACTTCTTACAATCATATTTCTTATACCTTAGTATACTTGGAGCTTCTGTCCTCATACTTTGAGTGATATATCTCTGGCATATGGATGGTAATGGTGTTGACTTTCAACTTTAAATGTTCAGCAGCTGCTTCATCAAAAGTATGGAAGAATGACAACTTACCTAAAAACAAAAATATTTATTTTTAAGTTACTGTATTTACTTACTATTCATAACACAAGACAAATTTCTTTAAAATACCATGTATAATAAGAAAATGATATTAAATTTTAATAAAGTGGATAAAAATATCTAAATCAGAGCTTTGAGATAAATGAAGAAAACTTTAATAATATTATTATTATTATAATCAAATAGAAGCGCTAAACCACAGGGGTCATACAGCGCTGGAAAACTTTAATAACATACTGTAATGTACAATTGTTTAAAGTACCCCAAGCCCTTCAGATTAAAGGCCTTCCAAATAATTATTTTTCCAATCAAAGCAATAAAATCCTTATCCACTCTTCCCTGATAAATTATTCTGTTTAGTAGAAGAGGCTGATAACCACCAAGATGAGAAAGACAAAACAGTGTAGGCCTTCACTGTATTGCCTTGAGAAGGTTTATCATGTTATACAGAAAACAAAGCTCTGCATAACTCCACAAGTTTTCCATCAAATTTCATACTTTTGGTGTGGTTACCTTCAGACAAAGATTCTCTTCCATTTAAATTTTTATTTTTTAAATGTGGACACTGGAAGCAATGTTAATTTTAGGGGTCCTGACCCTATCATTTTCACGTATGAATTGGGCTGTTTCAGGGCATTAAATGTATGGTCTTGTTCCTATATATTACACATGCATTATTTGTGTTCTACAAGCACATTTATGTTCTAGGAGTGATGTTTTGAGGTCACAGGATGTCTACCTAAATAAAATTTACTGCATCTAGTAAAAGGAATTATGTAGACTCTGGGAAAGTTACTAGATGCACTGGGGATAAAATTTCAGCTTCATGGAGGATGGTGACAAAAGGAGAGGCAGTGTTACTGGTGGAAAGAACCACATGCCTGTTGACTTCGGTGTTCTCCCTGGAAGTTTTCAAAATAGTGTGCCTTTCGTCTGCAGTAATAGGCTGGGAAACCAATATAACATAGATGCCAACTATAGTGCTGCAAACCCTATAGACTCAGAAAGAATCCAATCAGGACACCATGATTGGCGTTTAGGTCAATGAGAAAAGAATTCGATAAAGTCATCCTTATGGTAGTTTTTGTGACCCTGAATTTTAGTGGTGCCATTTTCATTAACAGAACATTGAGGAGAGAAGACTTTCTTTCATCCTTAAGGGTGAACCATACATAGTCATCAGTAGGAGATCCAGGGAAAAAGGAAGTGGCCTAAGTTAAACTATTAAGCAGAATCTGTCATAGCTAAGTGACCTCTGGTATAGTTATAGTTAGTGGCAAGCAAGTCTTCTTACAGTGAAAGTGGCAATTTAACATACAGTACCAGAATTAAAAAAAAATGAAATGCCAAACATCCATTTTAGACTTCAACAGGTGTATTCAACTTGCATAGTAAATTTACAGATCACTCACTTCACCTGCACTTAGTGATATACCCTAAATAAACTTCTGGATTCACCAATGGTTATAAAGGTTTACACTGTTGTGTCTTCATCTAAATTATTATTTATTTATGGCAATTAAGTCATAGGTGCCTACATCTCTGAATAAGGACCAGGAAAAAATTAACAAAAAATAAGAGAAAATGACTGACTTACCAAAAATATAACTTGTCTCCATTTTAAAAATGAAGTACAGTATGTAAAATCCAGTGCCCAAGTATCAGCCTGCAGCCTCGTCTTCTGGTGCAGTTTAGATTTTAAAAAAGATTTTTCTAGACCATTGACTTACAGGAATATCCCAAGTTTTTTTTTTTTTCAACAAGTCGGCCATCTCCCACAGAGGCAGGGTGACCCAAAAAGAAAGAAAATCCCCAAAAAGAAAATACTTTCATCATTCAACACTTTCACCACACTCATACATAATCACTGTCTTTGCAGAGGCTCTCAGATACAACAGCTGAGAATAGTCCCTCCCAGCTGTCACTATCCCAGACCCCTCCTTTAAAGTGCAGGCATTGTACTTCCCACTTCCAGGACTCAAGTCCAACTAAATCAATTAACTGGTTTCCCTGAATCCCTTCATAAATATTACCCTGCTCACACACTAACAGCACGTCAAGTCCTAAAAACTATTTGTCTCCATTTGCTCCTATCTAACACGCTCACTCATGCTTGCTGGAAGTCCAAGTCCCTCGCCCACTAAACCTCCTTTACCCCCTCCCTCCAACCTTTATTAGGCTGACCTCTACCCTGCCTTCCCTCCACTACAGATTTATACACTCAAAGTCATTATTTTGTTCCATCCTCTCTACATGTCCGAACCACCTCAACAACCCTTCCTCAATTTCCAAACCACGAATTCTCTGCATAATATTCACACCACACATTTCCCTCAGACACAACATCGAAACTACCTCAAGCCTTCTCCTTGTTGCAACATTCACCACCCATGCTTCACACCCATATAAGAGTGTTGGTATAACTTTTTTTTTTTCAACAAGTCGGCCGTCTCCCACCGAGGCAGGGTGACCCAAAAAGAAAGAAAATCCCCAAAAGAAAATACTTTCATCATCATTCAACACTTTCACCCCACTCATACATAATCACTGTCTTTGCAGAGGAGCTCAGAATATGACAGTTTAGAAGTCCCTCCAAACTGCCAATATCCCAAACCCCTCCTTTAAAGTGCAGGCATTGTACAGTGGACCCTCGGTTTTCGTTGAAAATTCTTTCCAGAATGCTGTTCGAGTGCCATTACCGAACGAATTTGTTCCCATAAGGACAAATGTAAATTAGATTAGTCATTTCAGACCCCCAAAAATACACTTACAAAAGCACTTACGAAAATACACTTTCATAATTGTTCGAGTTTGGATGTGAACGAAAACCGAGGGTCCACTGTACTTCCGATTTCCAGGGCTCAAGTCCAACTAAATCAATTAACTGGTTTCCCTGAATCCCTTCACACAATATTACCCTGCTCGCACTCCAACAGCTCGTCAGGTCCCAAAAACCATTCGTCTCCATTCACTCCTATCTAACACGCTCACACATACTTGCTGGAAGTCCAAGCCCCTTGCCCACAAAACTTCCTCTACCCCCTCCCTCCAACCTTTTCGAGGACAACCCCTAACCCGCCTTCCTTCCCCTACAGATTTATACGCTCTCCAAGTCATTCTACTTTGATCCATTCTCTCTAAATGCCCAAACCACCTCAACAACCCCTCTTCAGCCTTCTGACAAATACTTTTAGTAACTCCACACCTCCTCCTAATTTCCACACTCCGAATTTTCTGCATAATATTTACACCACACATTACTCTCATATATTCCCTTCTTTGCTTCCATGGATAAAGTTCTGTCTCCACAGACTCCTTAGTGCACGTCCCGCCTTTTTTCCCTCATCAATTCTATGATTCACCTCATCTTTCATAGACCCATCTGCTGACAAGTCCACTCCTAAATATCTGAATACATTCACCTCCTCCATACTCTCTCCCTCCAATTTGATATCCAATCTTTCGTTACCTTATTTTTTTATCCTTATCACCTTACTCTTTCCTATACAGTGGACCCCCAGAAATCGTACTGTTCCCAACTCGAACAATTATGTAAGTGTATTTTTATAAGTGCTTTTGTAAGTGTATTTTTGGGGGTCTGAAACAGACTAATCTAATTTACATTTGTCCTTATGGGAACAAATTCGTTCGGTAATGGCACTATTATTCTTTCTTTCAACACGCCGGCCATTTCCCACCGAGACAGGGTGGCCCAAAAGGAAAAACGAAAGTTTCTCCTTTTACATTTAGTACTGTAATATATTCAGGAGAAGGGGTTACTAGCCCCTTGCTCCCGGCATTTTAGTGGCCTCTTACGACACGCATGGCTTACGGAGGAAGAATTCTGTTCCACTTCCCCATGGAGATAAGAGGAAATAAGAACAAGAACTAGTAAGAAAATAGAAGAAAACCCAGAGGGGTGTGTATATATATGCTTGTACATGAATGTGTAGTGTGACCTAAGTGTAAGTAGAAGTAACAAGATGTACCTGAAATCTTGCATGTTTATGAGACAGAAAAAAGACACCAGCTATCCTACCATCATGTAAAACAATTACAGGCTTTCGTTTTACACTCACTTGCCAGGATGGTTGTACCTCCCTGGGCGGTTGCTGTCTACCAACCTACTACCTAGGGGCACTATTATTATAATCAAAAGAAGCGCTAAACCACAAGGGTCTGGTAACGGCACTAGAACAGCATTCTGGAATGAATTATGTCCGATTTCCAGGGGGTCCACTGTATTCACTTTTAATTTTCTTCTTTTATATACCCTACCAAACTCTGCAACTTCTCTTCAGAATCTCCCAAAAGCACAGTGTCATCAGCAAAGAGCAACTGTGACAACTCCCACTTTGTGTTAGATTTATTAAAAACCCAGAGACTAGCAGAACCTGCATTGGTGGAAATCAGTTTTTCCAACAGCCTACAGGTTCAATTTTCAGGAAAGTTATTTCACTAACATGCTATCTCCTCATTTACGCACTACAATACATACTTGCCACACCCAGGTGTAGACACCATCTGCTAGCATCTTTCAGATTCCAGAAGATTAAATTATCACTCCCAAGAAATCCATATTAAACCTCTCAACTCTAGGTTATAATGTGACCACAATTCCTAAATGGTTGGTACTGTACAGCTACTTTAAATGCCTTAAAGTTCCTAAAGATTAAAAATAGTTTTATATGGACCAAAAAATAATAAAACCAGCATTACAAATGGAGAGTAATAGTAGCTTTCAATTTACTGACTCAACCTTACCTCTTAATTCATTTGCAGCTCCAATATATTCATCAAACATATCATTCTTTTCTGAAAAATAGGCAATAACATTTGCATCTTTCCTTGCAAAGTTGGTCTGGGCCTCTACTGCAGTTTTTATTTCTCTTGAGGGCAATTTGGCTTGCTCCTTCATATATTCAACAATTCCAGAATGATCCCGCTTACCCTTGTAATCAAATTTTCTGCCACTGCGAAATACCTGTGAGAAAACACTTTTTATTTATGCAAAAATGGGTTAAATACAGTGGACCCTCACTATTCAAACATTCTTCATTCCAGAATGCTGTTCAAGTGCTGTTACCAAACTAATTTATTCCCATAAGGAATGATGTAAATTAGATTAGTCCATTTCAGACCCCCAAAAATACACTTATAAAAGCACTTACAATAATAAACTTACATAAAAGGGCGAGTTTGGAGTGTTCGAATAGCGAGGGTCCACTGTATATGAAAACAATATAACTATCTCAACAGCTAACTGGATATATTGCTTGCGTGTTCAGAATATTTATCTCGTCATTACAAGTGTGATACAAACCAACATAGTTGGATATCCAGAAACTCCATATTCATCAGTTATTTCTTTTTCTTCTGTTCCATCAATCTTGGCCAGGGGGATGTTGTTAGCTTGAAGATCATGTGCTGCAGCCTCGTACTCTGGTTCAAGCTGCAAAAATTACAAAGACATGTAATGCTTATAAATCCATCTACAGTAATTGCATTATTTGATTCTCTTCTATTCACAGATTGGATATAATTGAAGCAGTCTCATATCCAACAATTTAATATTAATAGCCCATTCTACACTTTCAGCAGAGCTATTTTTTTTTCATTACAAGCAGACTTCTGAAGCAGGATCCTCATCCACATTTACTATTATCTCCCATACAAGACACGAACATTTTCAAGAACTATTCCACTAGCAATACTTTTTTTTTATCTCTGGTCTAAAAACTTCCCATTATTAAATCAAGTCCTAAACCTGTAAGGGTCAAATAGCACTGTAGGGGATGAGGAGGGGGAGGTTATGTAGTAAAGTAGAAATGTGCGTAGTTAAGATTCAGCGAGAGGTAGGAGTGTGTATAGTTAGGGGTTGGTGGGGATTAGTGCAAATAAAATTGGAATTACAGTTGGGGCAATAGGTGACTTTCAGTTAAAAAAGTCGAGAGAACGAGTCTCCATCAAAGGTGGAACCTTCAGCAAAGAGGTCAATAAGAACAAGCGTGTTGGGGCAATTCAGACAATGGAAGTGGATCCTGCATGCACTGTGATAGTTAAGACACACTATAAACGTATGTTGAATGGACAGTGCAACCTAACAGCCCTCACAGAGTGGTGCAAGTTGTTTCTCCATGTGATATCCAATACAAAAGTGTGAGTGTGTAGTATCCCAAACCTGATAATGGTGTGAAGATAGTTAGAATCCTAAATTTAGTTTGATTGGCCCACAATAAATTGTTGTCTATGTAAACCAACATTGTTGTCAGTGGTTGAGGAGGCAATGAGAAATAAAATAAAGTCCAAGTGAGGAATACTCCTTTGGGAAATCAGGTCTTGAACAGCTGACCTAGCAGCCGAGTCTGCATGTTCAATGCCCTGAACATTGGCATGTCCAGGAACCCAGCAAGATATGACTTCTTTGTGCTTACTAGAAATGTGACATAGGCAAAGCTGTATATGAAGGCCAATGGAATGAGGGGAGATGAATTTCTGGATAGCCTGTAACTACAAAAGACGAGGCAGACATTATCATAATGTGGATAGCAGTGAGAATTGCATATAACTCTGCTGTGAAAATACTAGACAATTCTCATAAATGACCTCTTATGATTCGTTCAGGAAAAACAGCTGTATACCAAACTCCATTGTGGTATTTAGAACCATCAATGTACAATGCAACAGCACAAGAGTGAAACTAGAAGTGATCAAGAAAGTGAATGTACAGGGCAGGCCGGACTTGAGTCCTGGAGATGGGAAGTACAGTGTCTGCACTCTGAAGGAGGGGTGTTAATGTTGCAGTTTTATAACTGGAGTGTAAAGCACCCCTCTAGCAAGACAGTGATGGAGTGAATGATGACGAAAGTTTTTCTTTTTCGGGCCACCCTGCCTTGGTGGGAATCGGCCGATGTGTTAATAAAAAAAAGAAATAAAAAATATTGAAGATGGAACACCAAGAGCATAGATTTGCTCCTGTGGCTACAAATAAGTAATTGTATATCTTTATAAAACAGGCCTCACTACAGTAAATCTTTAATATACCCATACTATTCCACAAACTGTTCCATGTACTTCTCCACTTAAGACAAGGTACACTAATTATTCACTGCAGTTCTATCCACCTCTGCAATGGGCAATGATGAAAAGATCTATATACCGGTCCATTGGAGATTAAAATACTGACATATTATCTCACATTTTGCTTGAAAATACCAATAGGTTAGATCAAAGTGCCTTTTTTCAGATCAACAGCATACACTAGGAAACAATCAGTATTCTTAAGGAAATGTGATATTTGTTCAGAGAGGTAACTGATCAGTTCAAGTGGGGTGGCTAACTTGCACACTGCAACATCTTGACAGGTGTTAAACATGGACAGTGAATAGACCCAGAAATCAGTCAGATGAAACTAAATATGTACTGTACAATGTTTTACCAATTATGGGGAATTAAAGTAAGATAAGAAGGATAAGATTTTGTTCAGATTTTTAACCTGGAGGGTTAGCCACCCAGGATACCCTAATAGTCAATGCATCATTGGAAACTGTCTTATTTCCACTAGGGTTTTTTAATCATATTCCCCAGGATGCAACCCACAACTGTCTATTAACACCCAGGTACCACTTACTACTAAGTGAACAGGGGTAGCAGGCATAAAGAAACATGCCCAGTATTTCCACCTGTGTCAGGGATTTAACTATAGATACTAGGTATGTAAGCTGAGTGCACTATTAACTGAGCATTAAGTAACAGGAAAGTACTACAGTAATGTATATACAGAAAATGTGGGAAGACAGGATGCCAAACATGCAATAGTTTGAGCATGTATGAAATAATGGGAATGCAGTTTATTAAAAGATTTGAGAATCCTAGAACTGGGATGAAAACTGCAAATACTGTAAGAGAGCCTATGAAGACAATAGGATGGAAACAAACCAGAAAAACAAGTTTTGACAGGGACTCAAATGGTGAAAATACAAATCTTAAATGAATGAACTAATTCAAGATTGCGAATTTCAGCACAAAATTCATAAATCAAATCTAATGAAAATATTAATTTCTACACTTTGGCTTTATTCTTGCCAAATTCACTCTCCAAACAATTTTATGCAAGTTCAAAACTTTGAAGTACATATTGCAATTTACTTACAGCCTTGCAATGTCGACACCAGGGAGCATAAAATTCCACAAGGATGAGGTCGTTTGACTTGATGGTTTCAGAAAAATTAGCAGCAGTGAGAACAATGACAGCAGATTTAGGCGGTACATAATTAGGATCAGCATGCATGTGCATGTAATCCACTAGAGCTGTGAAGAAAACAAATAGAGTAATCAAGAAACAGGATTACAGTAACTTTAGTTCACAGAAACTTTAAAAGTTTAAAACAATGAACAGTATCTATTAGATTTAGATTCATATTTAGGCTCATTAAATAAAATTGAGAATAATTACACATGTACATACATTAAAAGATATAATATCTTAACTATTTTATTTAAATTTACAGCACTATATCCATGCCATGGGTTTATCTTAAAAAAAATATTAATTTTGATTTACCATACCTTTGCTAGTTCTTGCACCACTGTAATCTTCAACAGGCTGACCATTTTTGAAGAGTTTAATTGTTGGGTAACCAGACACTAAAAACTCCTTTGCCAACTCTTGCTCCTTTGTGGCATCTACTTTACCTAATCTTATACCATCCTCTTTCAACTCTTTTGCTGCAGCAGCATACTCAGGAGCTAGCTGCTTGCAATGGCCACACCTAAGGTTGTTAGAAAATTTATTAATTACAGAAGATCAATTAGTTGGCTCATTTAAACACCACTGAATGATCAAACATTTTTTATATTTCTTTATTTTGTAAATGCCTTTATTATACTTTATGAAGGCATTTATGATTCATAAATAAATAGAAAATAAACTGACAAAACAAAAAAAAATTGGCAGAACATAAAAAAGAAAGAAGCTACAAACAAAATGAAAACTTATGAGATCTAGAATTAAGAGCCTCAAAATTTATTTTGCTTACATATATAATAGAAATTTTCCAACTGACAGCAAGATGGAATTTACTTGAAACTGGCTTAAAACAAAATATTACTGAACACTATTAGAAATACATACGTATACAGTAAACCCTCTCAAAACATGTTACATTTCTGAAAACTGGCACATTATATAAGACAGTTATGTGAAGTGAAGAGTATATGGGAAAATAGTTATGATTCAGACACTTCTAAATTTCCTGGACCCAACTCTTTACCGAGGAAAACAGCACTAAACATGCACCAATTAGTTTCACCGCGTACAGCACATGCACAAAAATTTTTTTACCACATTGGGCCTCTCCCACCAATATATAGTAAATACAGTGGTACCTCGACTTACGATGGTCCCCAAACTCACCCTTTTATGTAAGTTTATTTTTTTAAATGCTTTTGTAAGTGTAATTTTGGGGGTCTAAAAGGACTAGTCTATTTTACAACATTTCTTAAGGAGATAAATTCGTTTGGTAATGGCACTTGAACAGCATTCTGGAATGAAAAAATATCGTAAGTCGAGGTACCACTGTATATGGCTTACCAAAAGTGCATTGACATAATTCAAAGGACCTTCCAAACTGCAACATCCCCACCCAGGAAGGAAATTTTATACATACAATTATATTTCAATATTTCATGAAAATTTCTAAAGTAATGACTTACCATGGTGCATAAAATTCAACTAGTATTACATCCTTTTGGTTAATTACATGGAGAAAATTATCGCGAGTCAACACCAAAACATCATCGTCCTCAACAACATCAATATTGCCACCAAAGCCCTCCACGCTTGGTATCTCTGGAATTTAATACAAAATGCAGTATGAATCATGCCAATTCTTCCTCATAAAAGAAAAGATAATCTTACCAAAAAGACAATATTGAAAAAATCAGATAAAAGGATCAGTTACAAGTTTATGCTATGAACATGGTTTTGGTAATTCCATTTTTTAACTGCCTTAAACATATTAGCAGTTTTTAAATAATTATTTTTTTTTAATCTGTATTACAGTACAAAAAAGGACCCCAAAGACAAAAAAAAATTGTATGTATTTGTTAGGGTATCCTGAGTTAAATAAATCATTACTTATCACAGTTTTATGTCTATACTAACAAGGAAAATAATTAATTGAGTACTCTACGTACCTGTTACCACTGTGTGACTTGCTATACTTCATGCAAGTCAAACAAATTACTAACTGTGTTGGCCTTGAGCCAGGCTGAGGAAGTAGGAAAACTCTAAACTCTTCAAATTATTATTTTATTTTTTTCAACAAGTCGGCCATCTCCCACCGAGGCAGGGTGACCCAAAATGAAAGAAAATCCCCAAAAAGAAAATACTTTCATCATCATTCAACACTTTCACCACACTCGTACATAATCACTGTCTTTGCAGAGGTGCTCAGATACGACAGCTGAGAATAGTCCCTCCCAGCTGTCACTATCCCAGACCCCTCCTTTAAAGTGCAGGCATTGTATTTCCCATTTCCAGGACTCAAGTCCAACTAAATCAATTAACTGGTTTCCCTGAATCCCTTCACAAAATGTTACCCTGCTCACACTCCAACAGCTCGTCAGGTCCCAAAAACCATTCGTCTCCATTCACTCCTATCTAACACGCTCACACATGCTTGCTGGAAGTCCAAGCCCTCATCCACAAAACCTCCTTTACCCCCTCCCTTATAATAAAAAAGAAGCACTAAACCTACAAGGGTCATACAGCACAGCTAAACTCTTCAAAAGAAGCTATGTTGTGTGCATTTATTTTCCATTTGTTTGTTTTTATTAGCTAATCCTATACTTTTTTATAGTGTTATGTATCCTAACCTAACCTACAAATTGGTTGCTGTTCTATTGCTGTGTCAATAGTCTAACAAATACCCGCTAAGTTGCTTCCAGCCAAATACACTTCCAAACTGATTATGAGAGGAAGTGTATTTGACTAGTAGCAAAGTAATGAACATTTTGTTAAACACTGTATTCATGGCAGTCGGAAAGCAACCAGTTTATAGGATACGTTAGATAACATACATATTAAAACTTGTATTTAACCCTCTGACTGTCGCAACCCTTAATCCTGAGGTGTCTCCTGTTGTCGCAAAATTTTCGAAAAAAAAAATTATTATTTTTTCCTATGAAATGATAGAGAATCTTTTCCCGATGGTAATGACACCAAAAGTATGAAATTTGATGGAAAACTTATGGAATTACGCTCTCGCAAAGTTAGTGATCTTGGCGATATATACGAATCGGCAATTTCGCCAACTTTGAGCCCTATTTTCGGCCAATTCCATTGTTACAGTCGACCAAACTCATAGCTATTTCTTTAGAACTCCATTTGTTCTATCGATTAAGTACAAGAAACCACCAATTTACCGATTTCAACTACCCAATAAAGTGGTCAGAAATTGGCAATTTGGCCAATTTTATGCAAAATAAAGAAGTTGTCATTTTCAAAATAGGGTCCAGAATAAACAATGCAGACATTCCTGGTACTAAAATAAGATATCTGTTCATTAGTCACGTCTTTAGGCCCCTATTTTGATTTTTTATTCACACAAAAAAAATAGAAGATTTACCGTTATGCAGACTATTGCATTATTGTAAAAATTATATAAATAATACCAGTGCGCTTGTGAAAGAATATTAGACTCACCAGTTGATGTGTAGTATTGGACGCGTGGCGTGATTTGTTTACTCTTGAACATTGGCAAAAATCGAACATTTCCCCTATTTTGAGCTCAATTTCAAAGTCGTTTTCATCATGAAACTAATCAAAATCATCTCTATTTCTGTAGTATGTTTTCCATTCTATCAAATGAGACCACGAAAGAGAGAATACAACCATAAATACTATACGAAAATACACCTCAAAGTCGGCGTTTTAATCCAAATACACGGTCGGAGTTTTTTTTTTCTCATTATGCATTGCGTGCTGCAGGATTTTTTTTATACAGCGCACACTGACCACACAGACCCATTTTCTCGTATGTGGGTCTACCAGCTTTCTCCCGCTTAATTTGAAGCCGCTAGAATTTTTGAGTATATATACGTCCGAAACAGTGGCTCATAAGACGTACGTATATATATACGACCAAAACAGTCAAAGGGTTAACCACAAATATGGTACCTCACAAAGTTAAAGTAATTGAAAGATTTGAGTAAATGTCAAACAATTTAGTATTCCTAGTCATGTTAATTTTAAATACATTACAGCAAGCACTATGTATTATTACTACATTCATGAAGGAGTGATGAAGCCATAGGAATCATCCAGCACCTGGGAAATGTGAGGCATTCAGTTCAATCCAAGGAAGAGGAAGGCAAGTCAAATTACTTGGATCAAGGTTCTCCCTTACCCCCTCACCAACATCAAGGAACCTCCCTTGAGGGGAATCAGCAATTACTAAGCAGTAGATTAAAGTGGAAGTAAGTTCATTTAGGCATGGGTACACATACCTAGAGAGGGTTTTGGGGATCAATGCCTCTGCAGCCTGGTCTGTGACCAGGCCTACTGGTGGATCAGGGTCTGATCAACCAGGCTGTTACTGCTGGCCCCACACAAAGCCCAGCTGATCAGGTACTGACTATGTGCCTGTCCAGCGCTTTCTTGAAGACAGCCAGAGGTCTATTGGTAATCCCCCTTATATATGCTGGGAGGCAGCTGAACAATCGTGGGCCCCCTGACACTTATTGTGTTGTCTCTTAGTGTACTCATGGCACCCCTGTTTTTCATTGGGGGGGGATATTGCATCTTCTGCCCAGTTTTTTGCTTTTGTAGGGAGTGATTTTTGTGTGCAAATTTGGGACTAGTCCCTCTAGGATTTTCCAAGCGTACATTATCATGTATCTTTCTCGCATGCATTCCAGGGAATACAAGTCAAGGGACTTCAACCATTCCCAATAGTTTAGGGGTTTTATCATATTTATATGTGCCATGAAAGTTCTCTGTATATTCTCCAGGTCTGCAATTTTGCCTGCCTTGAAAGGGGCTGTTAGTGTACAGCAATATTCCAGCCTACAGAGAACAAGTGATTTGAAGAGAACCATCATGGGCTTGGCATCCCTAGTTTCGACGTTCTCATTTTCCATCTTATCATTTTCCTAGCAGATGTGTTAGATACATTGTGATCTTTAAAAGTGAATTCCTCTGACATTATCACTCCGAGGTCCTTCACATTAATTTTTCACTACTGTGTGGTTGGAATTTGTTTTATACTCTGATAGGTTTTAATTTCCTCGAGTTTTCCATATCAAATTATTATAATCATGGGGAAGTGCTAAACCCGTAGGATTACACAGCACATGTGGGGGGATGGAAGGTATTCAGGCTCAATTTAGGGAACCGGAGCACAGATCCAATTCCCAAGATCAAGAGCCCCTCACCAGCGTCAAGGAACCTCTCCCTTGAGGGGTTTCCACATCAAAGTAATTGAATTTCTGTTTATTTGGTTGATGTCCACTTGGAGTCTTTCAGTGTCTTCGATGGAGGGCACTGTCATCTAAATTCGAGTGACATCAGCAAAGGAAGACACGGTACTGTGACTTACATTTCTGTCTACGTCAGATATGAGGTTAAGGAACAGGATGTGGGCAAGTACAGTGCCTTGTGAAGTACAATTATCATACATAGTGAAAATTACCTAGGATATCCCAAGTATTATATCAAAACAAGGCACTAAACCCACAGGGGTCATATAGCTAGAATAACCCCAATAAAAATAGCTTACCACCTTTTATGTACAAAAAAGCTTCACATGTACTGTCACCAATTATTGCAACACTCTTCAATAAATACATTGAAACCTCCACATTCCCATCAATTATCAAAATAGCAAGGGTCACCCCTATCCATAAAGGAGGTGATCAAACAGACTTGAATAATTATAGACCAATATCTAATTTACCACTGCTCTCTAAAATCTTTGAAAAATTAATTCATAGACAGATCTATTCCTAGCTCATCTCACACAACGTACTCAACCCCAGTCAGTTTGGATTCAGGACCAACAAAAGCACAAATGATGCCATTATACACATGCTAGTTAATATATACCGCACTTGAGAAGAAAGAAGTTCCACTGGGAATCTTCATTGATCTACGCAAAGCTTTTGATACAGTCGATCATGATTTACTGCTTACAAAACTAGCTCACTATGGTATAAGAGGGCACTTGCTCAACTACATAATGTCATACCTCAGTAACAGAAGCCAATACGTGTACACAAATGGAGCGAACTCTTCCACACAGCAAATTACAGTCGGAGTCCCTCAAGGAAGTGTACTGGGTCCACTCTTATTCCTCATTTACATCAATGACCTACCTAATGCATCACAACTACTTAAACCCAAATTATTTGCAGATGACACAACATATGTCTTCTCTCACCCAAATCCAGTCATACTGGCCAATACTGTTAATGCCGAATTACAGAAAATATCAACATGGATGACGACTAATAAACTTACTTTAAATACTGACAAGACCTACTTTATACAGTTTGGAAACAGAGTTACAAATGTTCCACTTAACATAACACTCAACGGTTCACCCATCACAAGACTCAAAGAGAGAAAATTCCTAGGAATCCACATTGACAGTAGCCTTAAATTCCAAACACACATACAACAAATTTCCAAGAAAATCTCAAAGACAGTAGGCATATTATCTAAGATACGCTACTATGTGCCTCAATCAACTCTCCTTGCACTATATCGCTCGCTCATCTACCCATATCTCACTTATGGAATCTGTGCATGGGGATCAACAACATTAAATCACCTTAGACCACTCATAACCCAGCAAAAGGCTGCAGTCAGAATGATGATAAATTCCCACTCTAGACAGCATACACCACCAATATTCAAAAGCCTAAAACTACTCACCATAAAGAACATTCACACTTATTCTTGTGCCTACTACATACATAGAACTCTACATTCTAATATAAACCCTCTGCTCAAAATTCTCCTCCCCAACTTTAATAGGACCCATGACCATAACACAAGATACAGATCACTTTTTGATGTACCCCATGTCCATAGCAACCTATGTAAGAATTCTATGCACATAAAGGGCCCCAGAATCTGGAACTCATTACCAGGAAATGCTAAAATAACCTTGTCTGAAAATCAATTTAAGACTTTTCTCAAAAACCATCTACTCACCCTAAAACTAAATACTCATACTGTAAATTACTTTCAAAAATGCTCAAAGTTATTTTCCTATAAAATAATTTCAATTTTTACTATTATGTTACCACCTAATCACCCTAAACTAAATACTCATACTGTAAATTACTCTCAAAATGCACAATGTTATTTTCATTAAGATAATTTAATTTTTACTATTATGTTACCAACCTACTAAACACTTGTTACAATGTCTATCATCATTTTATAATAATTATTATTATAATCAAAAGAAGCGCTAAACCACAAGGGTTATACAGCCATTTTGTAATGAACAATGTATTATCATCATATAATTTGAACGATCTACCAATACAAACTCACTCAATTACTCCAATATTATGTTCATAGTCTATAAGCCATTAGATTAAGCTGCCCCTAATGCCATGGCATGCCAGAGGCTCTCCTTGCACCTCAATTTATGATTGTAATGTAAACCCATGTACACCAGCAATGAAATAAAATTGTATTGTATAAAAGTCAGTGACTTATTTCCATGACATACCTCCGTCAGGGTCCAGTGTTATTTTGGGTTCTGCTTCATCCTGGCCACAAGAACCTCCAATAAATAACAAAAGTAACAGGTAACACCTCATTATGGTGTCTGTGGATGATGTGCCTTGTACTTCAAGGTGGGTTCAGAGGTACCTTCAGCACCTACTAATTCACCTGCGTCGTCTGTCTCCTCCTGCTTCAAAATAGGTTCAGAGACACCTTCAGCATCTACTGCTTCAGACACCTTCAGTACCTACTGCATCACTTGTCTCCTGCTTCAGGGTAAGTTAAGAATCACCTTCAGCACCTACTGCTTCATCTACTTCGCCTCCTACATGTAAACAAGTAATGCTGCCGCCGGCACTAACTACGGCCCAAACTCTCCTACCTGACAACACGTCATTCTACCCTCCTATATTTTACAAATCAAGCACAAGATGTCTATATTATTTACATCACTAATGATATATGTTAAACAACGTGTGTATGTGTTTCTCATAACATTAGCTGTCTCGTATTATTCGTTAATAAGGTGCGATGTGTGTGGAACATTTCCACCAATCACTTAACGCCAAGTTAAGTTTCTCTCATCAAATGTAAGGATCTAATTTTTTAAATTTATTTTCCAATGTTTCTAACTTTTACTTAGAATCTTCATTAAAAAATGAGCCGCACTTGCTCTTATATGTCTAAATCAAGTAATACATTGACCCATATGAACGTCAAATATATGCAATAATCCCGAATGATTAGATTAATTAACTAATTAATTAACTAATTCACTATCCTGTTTCAATGTGCTGAATTATAAGAAACTCGAAATCTATTAGAATAATTAAAATCAAACTAGAAGCTAATCGTATTTCTTAACAGCAAAATTTATAGTCTATATATAAGAGACAGCGAGGAAAGAGAGAGATTTCAGATTTATTCTTACTTGAACTAAATGTGATCCAAGGGAAGGAAGAGTAGCTCTAGTTCCTTGGAGCAAGAGCCCCTCATCAGTATCCAGGCACCCACCTGATAGGAAAGAAATTAGAGTTTAGTTTTAGTTTGATATCTTTATTATGCACCCCATACCCATCCTGTGGGCGGTAGTCAAAAGATTACATAGGTACATAATGGGTCCAGGGACTGGACCTCAAAGTTTGATAGCTGAGAAAGTTACAAAGGTAATGAACTCAGATGGTCACAATCATGACAAGTTACAAAGGTATTTGCAGATTACAGAGGTATATATAGGGTCCAGAAACTGGGCCCCAAAGTTTTGATAGCTGAACAAGGTACAATGGTAATTAGATACACCTCTTTCTGCGGCTGCCCTCTCTTATACGCCTTGTGCTTATTTTTAAACCTAAAATAGGGCTTAGTCGGATATCCTTTGATTGTATTTATATTAACGAGTGTGTAATTGTGTTCACAAAGTTTCCGCTTAATTTGTTAAATATTCTACGAATGTCACAATACTGGATAGCAGTAACAGCTTGGTTGACCAGGCCCTGATCCACAGCGAGTCTGGTTACAGACCGGGCCGCGGGGGGCGTTGACCCCCAAAACCCTCTCCAGGTATACTTCAGTAGTACCCGGGTAGTTTGCGAATGCTTTATGTTCAGTGATACAAAGCATTAGTTGGTAACCTGTCTTAGTGTGTTAAGTATTATGTATGTTTTACGTATGTTGAAATTCTAAATCAAATATAAAAATAAAAATCCATGAAAGAAGTATTAAAGTAGTACGAGTATATTCACTAAGGTATTTGACTAAAATGCCAATGTTGGGTCTAGTGAGCTTTCCTCAAATCGCCGTGAGGAGCTCCGCCTGCACTACCTTTTTTTCTGGTTCGCTGTGCTCTTGTCAGCTTATGCTGCGGTCTTTGCAGAGAGGAACAAGGGGAAACCTATGTTTTTCGTGCGAGGCGAGGCCAGTTGGTGTTTGGATGCGAGCCTTCTAGAACCTGGTTTATGGCCTCAAAGTATGGCAATCAGAGAGGTTGCTTCTACCCCTGCCCTCTTTAGACGTTTAGTTAGTTTAATATCTTTATTAAAAAATTAAAATTAAAATTCTTTATTTCTCTGTTAATATTACAATGTGGGGTTTACATATGTTATGGTATTATTACATATTATAAGATACTTACTACAAGAAGGCTACTAGTATGCCTAGGTATGCCTAGGCATTTCGGGCAGACTAATACTAGTTCTTAATCTATATTGGCACAGGATATAGATTATACTGGTATTAAGGTTAGGTAATTGTAGTGATTAACTAGATTTACAAAATTGAGGTAGTTCAAATTATTTAAGAACTTAACAATTAGTTTATCTATTAATGGAAATGGTCTTGTTTTGTCATAATACAGTTTCTGTATTGGAGTGTCTTAGGCAAACTTATGACTAGCTTAAGAAGTATGAAGCAATAGCTGTATTCTGAATATGTTTACAGTCATGTGTAAATTAAGGGGAGTCACAGATATCAATAAGTGTGTTTTGCTTTGGATATGTGCAAGATAAAGTAGTTTTCATGTGGTTAGCTACCGGTGGGGTGTGTAAGGAAGATAAGATGTTTTTTAACGGTGCTTTTGAATATGGTCTGGGACTGGGCCGCAAAATTTTGATAGTTGAACAAGTTACAAAAGCGATGGACCATTCACACGTCTACACTCTGGACGATAATTAAGATTTGTCTTTGTAGACAGTGGATGGGGACCCTTAAGTGTCGAGCCCCATTGATGACCTTGGCTAATTTCCTGGAGTATGATTCAGTTCATGTTTTAAAGATAAAGGTCTTTACTGATGGGTCAAAAAATACGGGGTTGTGTTGGCTCTGCTGTGATTGCTGGTTTGGACTCTGCACAGTTATCGAGAAAGTCCTCTGTCTTAACTGCGAAGCTCCACGTAATCTTGTTCTATAAGCTGGGTTAGTTTTCGGTTCACTGTATACCCAGATTCTCAATATGCTCTGTGTACCCTAACCCAGTATGCTTCTGTCCACTCTAGAGTCCAAAAGATCCAGAAATGGTTAGCTTGTCTATACATGCAACACAAGGATGCGGAGTTCAGTTGGTGCCTAGGCCATGTTGGTGACTCGGGAAATGAACAAGCAGATACCGAGGCAATGGCTGGTGTATCAAGCCCACTCCATAGTAGACTTTTGCCTTAATTGGACATATCCAGATATGAACTGGGGAGTGGCAAGCCTGGTGGGCTCCACAGACAAGCAACAAGTTATACAGTGTTCGGCAGGATGTGGGTGTTTTACCCTCATCCAACAGGAATCATCATGTTGAGACACACATCTGTCGACCGAGGATCAGGCACACATTTCACATATAACATGTTTGCAAGTGCCTTCCCTCTCCTCTTCCTCTATGTAGCTTGCAGTGTGCATTTGACTATGGAACCCATTTTAACAGTCTGTTCATGGCTTAGGCATTTCCGCCTTCATGATTTTTATAATAACCAAGGTGTTTGTAGGAATCTCGGGGAACTTTTAGAAGAGCTTTTTGACATTAATAATATAATGGTATATATAATATAATAGTATATATTTGTATTGAGTGTTTTATTAGTTTTCGTAGCTTCATTATTTGTTAATTTTATCTGTTTTTTTATGTGTGTGTGTGTGTGTATGTGTGTGTGTGTGTTGTTATAACTTATTATTGCTAAGAGTGCTGCCTCCCACCATACATAAGAGGGATTACCAATAGACCCCTGGCTGTCTTCAAGAAGGCGCTGGATAGGCACCTAAAGTCAGTACCTGACCAACCGGGCTGTGATTCATACGTCGGGTTGCGTACGGCCAACAGTAACAGCCTGGTTGATCAGGCTCTGATCCACCATGAGGCCTGGTCACGGACTAGGCCGCGGGGGCGTTGACCCCAGAAACTCTCTCCAGGTAGGTATACACGGTCAACGTGTTCTGCAAATATCACTACTACTACTGTATGCTACCAACAAGTACTAGTAAGAAAATACTCAAAATGCAATCACTAGGACAAATATACGTTTGGAATGACCACTCTCAGGACCTAAATGTTTCCATTAAACATGTCTTAAAATGATTGCATTTTGTAGACATTTCGATACTGGAGCTTTGATCACTTTTATGTATTTGAAATAATCAAGGTTCTATGACTGAATCGTCTTCAATAAAAGTGTCTAAGTGTATACGTTAGTGTGCTTTTCCCATTACGTACATTTTGTTTTATTCACCTACTGAAGTATCCCCAAAACAAGGATTAGGGAGAAATTTATCAGCGATGAAGGAAGAGCGAAATACTAAGGCCAGCTCAGGAGACCATACCACTGTAGAAATGTGAGAAACATTACACTATATAACGTTGATACACACTACATATGTAAGAAAAAAATGACAATATAAGATATGCAAGTTAACAATGATGAGAAATTTCAATTACTTAGATGCGGAAAACGTGAGGAAATTAAAATCTCATCGGAGTACAAAACTAATTCCAACCACACAATAGAGCGAAAAACTAATGTCAAAGACCTGGGAGTGATCATTTCAGAGGATCTCACCTTCAAGGACCATAACACTGTAGCAATCGCATCTGCTAGAAAAATGACAGGATGGATAATGAGAACCTTCAAAACAAGGGATGCAAAGCCCATGTTGACACTTTACAAATCGCTTGTTCTATCTAGGTTGGAATATTGCTGCACACTAACTGCACCTTTCAAGGCAGGTGAAATTGCTGACCTTGAAAATGTGCAGAGAACCTTCACGGCACGCATAACTGCGATAAACCACCTCAATTACTGGGAACGCTTGAAGTTTCTAAACCTGTACTCCCTAGAACGCAGGCGGGAGAGATACATTGTTATATACACGTGGAAAATTCTCGAGGGATTAGTACCAAACCTGCACACGAAAATCACTCCCTACGAAAGCAAAAGACTCGTCAGGCGATGTAACATCCCCTCAATGAAAAGCAGTAGTGCCACTAGCACGTTGAAGGACAACACAATAAGTGTCAGGGGCCCAAGATTGTTCAACTGCCTCCCAGCATACATAAGGGGGATTACCAACAAACCCCTGGCTGTCTTCAAGCAGGCACTGGACAGGCACCTAAAGTCGGTACCTGACCAGCCAGGCTGTGGTTCGTACGTTGGACTGCGTGCGGCCAGCAGTAACAGCCTGGTTGATCAGGCTCTGGTCCAACATGAGGCCTGGTCACAGACCGGGCCGCAGGTGCGTTGACCCCTGGAATTCTCTCCAGGTAAACTCCAGGTAACATCAGCTGTCAGTGTTAGGGAGGTTTCTCCACGACTACAGAGAAGAAGAGTCCTTTTCATACCCAGATATTGATTCTTCATTCTTATATGAAGCAATAGCGCTCTTTAGTTTCATTATAAGGATTTATTCGGACTAACCCTGAGCAGGGGCGGCACCCAGGGAAACAGAGGGCAAGAGGGTGCTGAAGCCCTTCTTCAAAGTTACATCAAATACTGTTACTACTACTAATACTGAAATAGTAATAATAATAATAATTTTCATTACTTGTATATATATATATATATATATATATATATATATATATATATATATATATATATATAGTGCAGTGTAAAAACAAAAGACATAGCCCCACTCCACAAAGGGGGCAGTAAAGCAACAGCATAGAACTACAGACCAACAGCGCTAACGTCCTATATATAAATCTTTGAAAGGGTTCTAAGAAGCAAGATCGCCACTCATCTAGATACCCATCAATTACACAACCCAGGGCAGCATGGGTTTAGAGCAGGTCGCTCCTGTCTGTCCCAACTACTCGACCACTACGACAAGGTCCTGGATGCTCTAGAAGACAAACAGAATGCAGATGTTATATACACAGACTTTGCAAAAGCCTTTGACAAGTGTGACCATGGTGTAATAGCACAAAAAATACGTGATAAAGGAATAACAGGAAAAGTTGGTAGATGCATCTATAATTTTCTAACAAATAGAACACAAAGAGTAGTAGTCAACAGAGTAAAGTCTGAGGCGGCTACGGTGAAATGCTCTGTTCCACAAGGCACAGTACTCGCTCCCATCTTGTTCCTCATCCTCATATCTGACCTAGACAGGGATATAAGCCACAGCACCATGTCTTCCTTTGCAGATGACACCCGAATCTGTATGACAGTGTCCATCATTGAAGACGCTGCAAGACTCTAAGCGGACATTAACCAAATCTTTAAAAGGGCTGCAGAAAACAATATGAAGTTCAATGATGAGAAATTTCAATTACTCCGATATCGAAAACGTGAGGAAATTAAAATTTCGTCGGAGTATAAAACAAATTCCAACCACACAATAAAGCGAAAAACTAATGTCAAAGACCTGGGAGTGATCATGTCAGAGGATCTCACCTTCAAGGACCATAACACTGTAGCAATCGCATCTGCTAGAAAAATGACAGGATGGATAATGAGAACCTTCAAAATCAGGGATGCCAAGCCCATGATGACACTTTTCAGGTCGCTTGTTCTATTTAGGCTGGAATATTGCTGCACACTAACTGCACCTTTCAAGGCAGGTGAAATTGCTGACCTAGAAAATGTGCAGAGAACCTTCACGGCACGCATAACTGCGATAAACCACCTCAATTACTGGGAACGCTTGAAGTTCCTAAACCTGTACTCCCTGGAATGCAGGCGGGAGAGATACATTTTATATACACTTGGAAAATCCTAGAGGGATTAGTACCAAACTTGCACACGAAAATCACTCCCTACGAAAGCAAAAGACTCGGAAGACGATGCAACATCCCCCCAATGAAAAGCAGGGGTGCCACTAGCACGTTGAGAGACAACACAATAAGTGTCAGGGGCCCAAGACTGTTCAACTGCCTCCCAGCTAGGCTGTTGTTCGTACATTGGACTGCGTGCGGCCAGCAGTAACAGCCTGGTTGATCAGGCCCTGATCTACCATGAGGCCTGGTCACAGACCAGGCCGCGGGGGCGTTGACCCTGGAACTCTCTCCAGGTAAACTCCAGGTGTTGTTATTGATATATATATATTATTGTAGCCATGAACGAGTGGTATTGATCAATAACTGCATTTCACTAGCCAGTGGTCGAACCCATGATGCTTTGGCCTGCCTTGTGATGAGTGAAAACACTTGACGCTCTAGTCCACTGAACCACACAATCCTAAGAGTAGCGCACCCAGTAGGACTGAATGTTGTACTCGCTACCCAAGGACATACGGTGGTGTTGTCGCCTCTAAGTTAATTTCATTCTACTCCCTGTTTGGTGTACTAGCTCAACAAGAAGTATATTATATTATTGTAACCACGACCGAGTGGTATTGATCAATAACTACACTGCACTAGCCAGAGGTCGAACCCATGATGCTTTGAGCGTCATGTGTTTTTGCTCATCATGAAGCGGGCCAAAGCATCATGGGTTCGTAGGTATTGATATATATATATATATATATATATATATATATATATATATATATATATATCGTGCCGAATAGGTAAAATTGGTCAATTAACAAGAAGTCATTTAAAATTAAGTCATTTTTAAAGTTTTCTCTTATACGTTTAAAGATATATTTTTTTCATTTATGTTAATGTAAAAATTAATAATTTTGTACCAAAAGAACCTTAGAAAACTTACCTAACCTTATTATAACAAGCGCAATTTAATTTAGCCTAATTCAACTAAATATATTTTAGATAAGTTTACAATAATTCAATAATAAACAAACACAATGAAATATTATTTTTTTGTTAGGTTAAGAATGATTTTTGTGAAATTATTGCATACACAAATTTTTGTTCGCCTTATTCGGCAAGAAGAGCATTGCTGTTTAAGCCAAAATCTCAAGTTTTACCTATTCGACACGACACACACAACAATATGCAAGGAAGCTGAGGAGAGGTTTGTACCCAATTGTAACAGGAATAATGAAAAAGCCAGAATGAGCCCGTGGTTCACCCAAAAGTGTAGGGAGGCCAAAACCATGTGTGCTAGGGAATGGAAGAAGTATAGAAGGCAAAGGATCCAGGAGAATAAGGAGAGCAGTCGTAGAGCCAGAAATGAATATGCATAGGTAAGAAGGGAAGCCCAACGACAATATGAAAATGACAAAGCAATGAAAGCCAAATCCGACCCAAAGCTGTTGTACAGCCACATCAGGAGGAAAACAACAGTCAAGGACCAGGTGATCAGGCTAAGGAAGGAAGGAGGAGAGATCACAAGAAACGACCGCAAAGTATGTGAGGAACTCAACATGAGATTCAAAGAAGTGTTCACAGAGGAGACAGAAGGGACTCCAGGCTGCTGAGTGAGCTAGACACCTCAAAGGTGATGGGGCTGGACAACATCTCTCCATGGGTCCTGACAGAGGAAGCAGAGGCACTATGTGTACCCCTAACAACAATTTTCATCACATCTATCGAAACAGGGAGATTACCTGAGGTATTTATAACAGCATATGTAGTCGCAATTTTTAAAAACAGGAGACAGACACGAAGCACTAAACTACAGACCAGTGTCACTGACATGTATAGTATGCAAAGTCATGGAGAAGATTATCAGGAGAAGAGTGGTGGAACACCTAGAAAGAAATGAGCTTATCAACAACGGCCAACACGGTTTCAGGGACGGGAAATCCTGTGCCACAAACCTACTGGGTTCTATGACAGGGTAACAGCAGTAAGACAAGAGAGAGAGCGGGGTGGGTAGATTGCATTTTCTTGGACTGTAAGAAGGCATTTGACACAGTTCCACACAAGAGATTAGTGCAAAAGCTGGAGGACCAGGCAGGGATAACAGGGAAGGCAGTGCAATGGATCAGGGAATACCTGTCAGGAACACAACAGCGAGCCATGGTACGTGGCTAGGTGTCAGAGTGGGCGCCTGTGACGAGCGGGGCACCACAGGGGTCAGTCCTAGGCCCGGTGCTATTTCTGGTATTTGTGAATGACATGACAGAAGGAATAGACTCCGAAGTGTCCCTGTTTGCAGATGATGTGAAGTTGATGAGAAGAATCCAATCGGATGAGGACCAGGCAGAACTACAAAGGGATCTGGACAGACTGTAGGCCTGGTCCAGCAACTGGCTTCTGGAGTTCAACCCCACCAAGTGCAAAGTCATGAAGATTGGGGAAGGGCAAAGAAGACCACAGACGGAGTACTCACCCCAAGACTATAACACCGGGCACATCTCCTGAGGCGCACTCCAACCAAATAACTGCTGCAGCATACGGGGGCCTAGCAAACCTAAGAACAGCATTCCGACATCTTAATAAGGAATCGTTCAGGACTCTGTACACTGTGTACGCTAGGCCCATATTGGAGTATGCAGCACCAGTTTGGAACCCACACCTAGCCAAGCACGTAAAGAAACTAGAGAAAGTGCAAAGGTTTGCAGCAAGACTAGTCCCGGAGCTAAGGGGTATGTCCTACGAGGAAAGGTTAAGGGATATCGACCTGACAACACTGGAGAACAGGAGAGATATGATAACGACATAAAATACTGAGAGGAATCGACAAGGTGGTCAGAGATGGGACACAGCAACAAGGGGTCACAGTCGGAAGTTAAAGACTTAGATGAATCACAGGGATGTTAGGAAGTATTTCTTCAGTCACCGAGTTGTCAGGAAGTGGAATAGTGTGGGAAGTGATGTAGTGGAGGTAGGATTCATACATAGCTTTAAGAAGAGGTATGATAAAGCTCATGGAGCAGGAAGAGTGACCTAGTAGCGACAACCCTATAATTTAGTGGTATAAGACACTGGTAATTTGACAATGTTCCACTACATCAAGATAGAGTTCAGTTCAGTGGTGCTAAAACTCAAGTTGTTAAATCACCTTAAGTAGAAAAACAGAATAAAAACTTTCGGTAAGAACCGGGCCGCGGGGGTGTTGACCCCCGGAACTCTCTCCAAGTATACTCCAGGTATACCCTCCAGGTAGACTCCTCCAGGTAAGAAGACTTCGTTTGGATTATTAACCCGGAGGGTCAAAACCCAATTAAACCCAATAAAACTATGTCATCAGACTGGTTTATTTCTATTGAATTTGTCTTCCCCAAGTGCGACTCAAACTAGTCTGCCAACACCCAGGTACCTACTTACAGGTAAGTAAACAGGGACAACAAATGTAAGGAAACATGTCCAAGATTTTCACTCGTCCGGACAGTGAACCCAGGTCCCTCAGTATGTGAGCTGATTCCGTCACCAATTGATCCACGAACACACTAAATATAGTCTTCTTGTAGGTGATCATAAGAGTTACATTTCAAATGTGATGATCTAGTGAAGCTAAGACTTAACAACCAACAGGTCAGTTTTGTAGTTGCCTTAAGAAATCTCACAACCTAATAGGCTGCACAAGTCCTCCAGGAGGAAGATACAAGAAATAAATCTTGACAAGAACAAAATAATAATAAGAGATGGTGTGAGAAGACGGGACACAGAATACACCCTGGGAGATGTGACGTAGCAGACAACTTGCAAGGACAAAGATCTTGGAGTAAGCAGCCTTCAAAATGCTCCTTGATGTCGACGAAGGGCTCTTGATAAAGGGAATTGAAGCTCTTCTTCCTTTCCTCGGATCAAGCCTGATTATCTCTCATTTCTCAGGCGCTATATAACCCATACAGGTTTAACGCTTCTCCATGAATGCAATAATATAATATAATATTGAGCGCAGGCCTTATACCATGCATGGAGACCGCACATGATCATACTTATAAAGAAATTACAGACAATCCAAAGGTTCGCAAGAAAACTCAGAGAAATGGACTTCTAAGCGAAAATAAAGTCCACCTAATAACACTAGGAAAGAGAACATGGAGGGACATGATAATGAAATACAAAATACCCAGGGGATTAAATATAGTGAAGGAGGGAATGAGTGTTTGAAATGGGAGGAGGAAACTATCACACACACACACACACACACACACACACACACACACACACACACACACACACACACGGGGCCGAAACATTTCGAAGTGTTTCGTTACACACACACACACACACACACACACAGGCTCAGCGACAATATGAAAATGATATAGCATCAAAAGTCAAGTCTGACCCGAAGCTGTTGTATAGCCACATCAGGAGGAAAACAACAGTCAAGGATCAGGTAATCAGGCTGAGGAAGGAAGGTGGGGGAGTTCACAATAAACGACCAAGAGGTATGTGAGGAGCTCAACATGAGATTTAAAGAAGTATTTACAGAGGAGACAGGAAGGACTCCAGGAATTCAGAATAGGGAGGTATACCAACAAGTGCTGGATGAAATACACACAACCGAGGAGGAGGTGAAGAAGCTGCTATGTGAACTCGATACCTCAAAAGCGGTGGGACCGGACAACATTTCTCTGTGGGTCCTTAGAGAGGGAGCAGAGATGTTGCGTGTGCCACTAACACAAATCTTCAACACATCTATTGAAACTGGGCAACTACCTGAGGCGTGGAAGATGGCAAATGTAGTCCCAATTTTTAAGAAAGGAGACAGACACGAGGCATTAAACCTGTGTCACTGACGTGTATAGTATGCAAAGTCATGGAGAAGATCATCAGGAGGAGAATGGTGGAGCACCTAGAAAGACACAAGCTTATAAACGACAACCAGCACGGTTTCAGGGAAGGAAAATCCTGTGTCACAAACCTACTGGAGTTTTATGACAAGGTAACAGAAGTAAGACACGAGAGAGAGGGGTGAATAGACTGCATTTTCTTGGACTGCAAGAAGGCGTTCGACACAGTTCCTCACAAGAGGTTAATGCAAAAGCTAGAGGATCAGGCACATGTAACAGGAAAGGCACTGCAATGGATCAGAGAATATCTGACAGGGAGGCAACAACGAGTCATGGTACGTGACGAGGTGTTAGAGTGGGCACCTGTGACGAGTGGGGTTCCACAAGGGTCAGTCCTAGGACCTGTACTGTTTTTGGTATATGTGAATGACATAACGGAAGGGATAGACTCAGAAGTGTCCCTGTTTGCAGATGATGTGAAGTTAATGAGAAGAATTAAGTCAGTCGAGGATCAGGCAGGACTACAAAGAGACCTGGACAGGCTACAAGCCTGGTCCAGTAACTGGCTCCTTGAATTTAACCCTGCCAAATGTAAAGTCATGAAGATCGGGGAAGGGCAAAGAATACCGCAAACAGAGTATAGTCTAGGTTGCCAAAGACTGCAAACCTCACTCAAGGAAAAAGATCTTGGGGTGAGTATAATACCGAGCACATCTCCTGAGACACACATCAATCAGATAACTGCTGTAGCATACGGGCGGGTGGCAAACCTAAGAATAGCGTTCCAATACCTCACTAAGGAATCATTCAAGACTCTGTACACCATATACGTCAGGACCATACTGGAGTATGCAGCACCAGTTTGGAACCCACACCTGGTCAAGCACGTCAAGAAATTAGAGAAAGTGCAAAGGTTTGCAACAAGACTAGTCCCAGAGCTAAGGGGATTGTCCTACGAAGAAAGGTTAAGGGAAATCGGACTGACGACACTAGAGGACAGGAGGGTTAGGGAGACATGATAACGACATATAAAATACTGCGAGGAATAGATAAGGTGGACAGAGACAAGATGTTCCAGAGAGGGACACAGAAACAAGGGGTCACAATTGGAAGTTGAAGACTCCTATGAGTCAAAGGGATGTTAGGAAGTATTTCTTCAGTCATAGAGTTGTCAGGAAGTGGAATAGCCTAGAAAGCGACATAGTGGAGGCAGGAACCATACATAGTTTTAAGACGAGGTTTGATAAAGCTCATGGAGCAGGGAGAGAGAGGACCTAGTAGCAATCAGTGAAGAGGCGGGGCCAGGAGCTATGACTCGACCCCTGCAACCACAAATAGGTGAGTACATACATAGAACAGGCCTAGTGTCTAATCGACATGTGCCTAGGACAAAATGGTAACTAACTAACACACACACACACACACACACACACACACACACACACACACACACACACACACACACACACACACACACACACACACACACAACACACACACACACACACACACCCAGGCCTAGTGGTAAAGCTCTTGCTTCACGCACGGAGGGCCCGGGTTCTATTCCCGACGGGGCGGAAACATTTCGAAGTGTTTCCTTACACACACACACATACATACAACAGGCCTAGTGTCAAATCGACATGTGCCTAGGACAAAATGGTAACTAACCGATGGCATGGTGGCTAGCGCTCTTGCTTCACGCACGGAGGGCCCGGGTTCAATTCCCGGCGGGGCCGAAACATTTCGAAGTGTTTCGTTACACACACACACACACACATACATACAACAGGCCTAGTGTCTAATCGACATGTGCCTAGGACAAAATGGTAACTAACACATACATACATACAAACAGTGCAGAGGTATGCAGTTTCGTGATGAGAAGTTAATGGAACTCAGCCTGATGCCATTGGAGGACAAAAGGACTAGGGGTGATATGATAACACTACAAAATACTGAGATGAACTGACAGAATGAGTAGGGACATATTGTTTAAGAGTTTGGAAACAGAAACACGAGGGCACAGCTGGAAGTTGAAAACTCAGATGAGTCATTGGGATGTTAGGAAGTATTTCATCAGCCTTTCAGTAGTTAGGAAGTGGAACGACCTGGAGAGTGAGGTGGTAGAGGCGTGAACCATTCATAGCTTTATGAAAAGGTACGATAAAGATCTCGAAGCCAGGAGAGCGAACCTAGTAGTGCCGGTGAAGAGACGTGGCCAGGAACTGAGACTCGACCCCTTCTACTACATATAAGTGAGTACACAAAGAAGGAGAAAGAGAGAGAGAAGAGAGAGAGAGAGAGAGAGAGAGAGAGAGAGAGAGAGAGAGAGAGAGAGAGAGAGAGCCGAGCGACCTTTCCCAAGGTCCCTGATGGTATAACTGACCTTGCCAGTGGTTGTTATCACCGCGTCCTCGTCAGCCAACTATGCCCGCCCTCACAATCGTTGACCTTCAAGCAAAGGTCACACTGACTCGCATGAAGCACCAGGAAGGTCCCTACTCCACCCAATTTTAAAATGGGGGGGAGGGAGTAGTACTTCACGTAGGTGGATGTGGAGCATATCACGTAGGTCCCTACTCCACCCCCTTCAAGGAAGGTGGGTGTGGAGCACATCACGTAGGTCCCTACTCCACCCCCTTCAAGGAAGGTGGGTGTGGAGCACATCACGTAGCTCCCTACTCCACCCCTTTCAAGGAAGGTGGGTGTGGAGCACATCACGTAGATCCCTACTCCACCCCCTTCAAGGAAGGTGGGTGTGGAGCACATCACGTAGGTCCCTACTCCACACCCTTCAAGGAAGGTGGGTGTGGAGCACATCACGTAGGTCCCTACTCCACCCCCTTCAAGGAAGGTGGGTGTGGAGCACATCACGTAGGTCCATACTCCACCCCCTTCAAGGAAGGTGGGTGTGGAGCACATCACGTAGGTCCCTACTCCACCCCTTCAAGGAAGGTGGGTGTTGAGCACATCACGTAGGTCCCTACTCCACCCCCTTCAAGGAAGGTGGGTGTGGAGCACATCACGTAGGTCCCTACTCCACACCCTTCAAGGAAGGTGGGTGTGGAGCACATCACGTAGGTCCCTACTCCACCCCCTTCAAGGAAGGTGGGTGTGGAGCACATCACGTAGGTCCCTACTCCACCCCCTTCAAGGAAGGTGAGGTGAAGCGAGGAGCACCAGTTATCACCTGGGTAAAATTACCGATGACCCAAATGAGATGTCCAAAAATTTGCTTGTAACAGATAAGTGAAATGTAGATATAAATCCAAATGTACAATTGTTAACCCTTTTGGGGCCTAGTGCCTAGGCCTTTTGTGTATCCATATGCTCTTGCGCTACCCTCCACAGGATGGATATGGGGTGCACAATAAACTAGCCACTTCGGTGGCAAAATCTAAAAATCTAAGATGTCCAAAACACGCTGTGAGCCAAAGGTTTTGTGTGGGCGAACGAGCATGTTTGACACAGTACTGTACTAAGGTTTTCGGCATGATAATAATATTATTTTATTAACACATCAGTCGTTTCCCACCGAGGCAGGGTGAACCGAAAAAGAAGAAACACTTTCATCATCATTCACTCCATCACTGTCTTGCCAGAGGCGCGCCTACACTACAGTTAAAAAACTGCAACATATCTACCACCCTCCTTCAGAGGCAGGCACTGTACTCCACCTTCACCCCTCCTTCAGAGCGCAGGCACTGTACTTCCCACCTTCACCCCTCCTTCAGAGTGCAGGCACTGTACTTCCCACCTTCACCCCTCCTTCAGAGTGCAGGCACTGTACTTCCCACCTTCACCCCTCCTTCAGAGTGCAGGCACTGTACTTCCCACCTTCACCCCTCCTTCAGAGTGCAGGCACTGTACTTCCCACCTTCACCCCTCCTTCAGAGTGCAGGCACTGTACTTCCCACCTTCACCCCTCCTTCAGAGTGCAGGCACTGTACTTCCCACCTTCACCCCTCCTTCAGAGTGCAGGCACTGTACTTCCCACCTTCACCCCTCCTTCAGAGTGCAGGCACTGTACTTTCCACCTCCAGCACTCAACTCCGGCTAACCGGTATAATAATAATAATAATAATAATAATAATAATAATAATAATAATAATAATAATAATAATAATAATGATGATTTATTTCAGCATGATATAATGTTTGTATAGAGATGGGTGACATTTTAGTTGTGCACGCAGACAGCTCATACTTTTTGGTCAAGCTTAAACTGAATCATATGAAGGAAACTAATAAAAAAAAAACTACGAGACTTTCATTGAAATATTTTGTGGAGAAGCGTGATTATTGTGATGGACATAAATGGAAAGAAACAGCAATCTGGCACTCAATAATGAGCTCAAATTCACAAAAGTCGACGAAAAACTAACTTTCGGCTACATTGGTACACTAAGAGAAAACACCATAAATGTCCGGGGCCCAAGACTGTTCAACAGCCTCCCACTATGCATAAGGGGAATTACCAATAGGCTCCTAGCTGCCTTCAAGAGGGAGCTGGACTTAAAGTTGGTGCCTGATCAGCCGGGCTGTGGTACGTACGTTGGACTACGTGCGGCCAATAGTAACAGACTGGTTGATCAGGCCCTGATCCACCGGAAGGCCTGGTCGTGTACCGGGCTTCGGGGGCGTTGATCCCTGGAATACTTTCCAGGTAAACTCCAGGTAGACATCCATTAATTACGGCCAAATACGTACCTGAAGCAGAATCTACCCATTCAGAGAGGCTCTTGTTACTAATTACCTGCCAGTCACTGATCATTTGATTACCTCTCTGGAGCAAGGATTATCTGCTTATATAATAATAACAATAATAATAATAATAATAATAATAATAATAATAATAATAATAATAATAATAATAATAATAATAATAATAATAATCTTTATTTCCACATGTACAAGATATACAAGCCTAGCTGACATCAGTGACATACTATTATATAGAAATTCCCTTTTTATACAGAGCATTTCGGGAAAATTAGGTCAATTTTGTCCCCAGGATGCGACCCACACCAGTCGACTAACACCCAGGTACCTATTTTACTGCTAGGTGAACAAGGACAGCAGGTGTCTTAAAGAAACACGTCCAAATGTTTTCACCCGTACCGAGGATCGAACCACGGACTTCATCAGTGTGTGCGCTGAGGACGCTAGCAATCGTGGTGTTCCCAGTTCGGTTTCTTCATCATTTAGAAAGTCTGACTCCTGAAGAGATACGGAGTTCAGCCGCGACGGTTGAAGATAATTACAATAACGATCTTGATCCATATTTGCATGTAGAATTAGGTTAGGTTAGGTTCGTCAGGAAACAGAACAAGTGTTTCCTGACGTAGGTCTTAGATGATGATCTGCCGTTGGAGCTTTTGGTCATCTGACCGAGGCCTTCCGCTGGCTTACCGGTCCACCCCTTTAAAAATTATGGTCATAGTTATAAGCTACAAGTATAATTAGTTCAATATGGAGACTGCAAGAATATTTTACAACATAGAAAAAGATGGTATAAATGGAGAGCATTTCCTCTATAAGCTAATAATTAACAAGTACGTCAAAGGTGTATTTCCAATCGTGGAAATATCACTGAGGATATATTTTGTGTTAATTGTCACTAATATTAGTGGTGAGTAATCATTTTCAAAAATGGATATTGAAAACAGCCTGCGCACGACCATGACTAGAGAACAGCTCACCTACATAGTAATAAGTTTGGACCACGATATTTTGAGACAACTTGATATCAAACAATTCATTAGCGACCTGCAAATGAGTGGACAATGTGTGACTTTAGCTAACATACTTGGAGTGTTTCTGCATTAGATTGTTTCCATTTCATTGATATTTTCTTTTTGATAAGATTTCTGTTTGATATGGAAAATTTTAGTTTATAGATTTATACTTGGGTATAGCCATATATAGGCCAAACATTTAATGCTAAAATAATTATATTATTATTGCTGTGAGCATTAGAGATAAATTATTATATACACATGGAAAATTCTCGAGGGCTTAGTACAAAACTTGCACACAAAAATCACTCCCTACGAAAGCAAAAGACTCGGCAGGCGATGTAACATCCCCCCAATGAAGAGCAGGGGTGCCACTAGCACGTTGAGGGACAGCGCAATAAGTGTCAGGGGCCCAAGATTGTTCAACTGCCTCCCAGCATACATCAGGGGGATTACCAACAAACCCCTGGCTGTCTTCAAGCAGGCACTGGACAGGCACCTCAAGTCGGTACCTGATCAGCCGGGTTGTGGTTCGTACGTTGGACTGCGTGCGGCCAGCAGTAACAGCCTGGTTGATCAGGCTCTGGTCCAACAGGAGTCCTGGTCACAGACCGGGCCGCGGGGGCGTTGACCCCTGGAATTCTCTCCAGGTAGACTCCAGGTAGCCTGTGAAAAAGAACTGTAATTGTTGTGCTCGGGATCTAATTTTGTTGTTAATCTTACATATACGATAGTTGGTTTTGAATTAAAAAAAATCTTAACTTCATTATCAATAAAACCCTCCACCGCTCGTGGGCCCACAGACCTCTACCACCCTAAATCCGGCCCTGTTTATGTGTCTGGGAGGCTGAGAGGTTCTGGACGGCAGACTTCCGCATTCCTGCAGCAGCAGCAGCAGCAGCAGCAGCAGCAGCAGCAGCAGGCAGCAGGTCGCAGCCCACACAACCTGTTCTAACTTTTGTTAGTTACTTTGTTAGTTATAAAATCTATCGAATGCATCTGGATCATTAAGGCTTACATTCACCTGTACACTAACATGAAAAACAGTTTAGTCCCTAAAAGTAAATTTTGTGTACATAAGCACTAAAAACACACACACTGTTTATACACGCTTCTGTTTATACTGAGATATACACACCTCTGTGTCTATAATGTGTCATCTTGTTCTTACACCTACAGACACAAAGTTTATTTTGCAAGATAAAGTTTACATAGAGATAGTTTATATGCACAATCAAATTAAGATAGTACAAGTCACAGCAGGCCTAAACACAACGTTCTTTATACCCCCATGTCATTCCACGTTCACTTGAGTAAGCCTATTGTTAATATTCACATTTAAAATCACCAGAATACATTCCAAATAATCTGTGTTAAGCGTACTTTAGTTTGCGTTTGTGTATCTGCGTGCTACATTGACCACAATTTGTGATTATGACAATAAATAGAAAGTTTGAGAAATCTTGGATTCCAGCACCATTTGCTTGTCATGCTGTCGGGTCATCAGCCCTCAAGGGAGGTGTTCCTTGATGCTGGTGAGGAGTTCTTGATCTAAGGAATTGAACCTGAATTCCAGTTCTTTAAATCGAGCCTAAATGCCTTCCATTACCCCCGGACGCTGTATGACATCTATGGGTTTCTCGCTTCCCCTTCCTCCATGAATGACGGGTCATCAGACGCTGTATATGATTACTAGTGATCAAAGAAGCAAACTTCCGCAGACGTAAATGCCTCATATTTAAACAAAATAAAAGTAGCTACGTAATTTTTGAGGTATTAGCCAGAATTCTATTCAAAGCAATAAACCTTGCCATCACATAGTAAGCTAGAGTTACCTCCACTTATCTCCTGAGTAGTTCTGGCACTCGGGCTGCGGCCTGAGTGTCAGGAATGGCTCAATTGGAGTTAAAAAGAGACACCGTCCCCTTGTCATAGGGCTGCCCCCGCCATAGGGCTGTAAACGGTACTCCACCTGAAAAAGACTCACCGTGCCCTTATCATAGGGCTACCCCCTCCATAGGGCTATAAACGGTACTCGACACGAATGCTCACCGTGCCCCTGCCATAGGGCTATAAACGGTACATCTCGTGTACACACTCCGACACTCCTTCGGGAGCCACTGCCGGGTCACCTCATGGAAAAGACCTGTCAAACCTACATGAACATGTTACCTGTCACTACTATACTACTACTACTACTACTACTACTACTACTAACCACATGGGCCTACTCTTTCACCTCACGTAGTACCTATATATACCCTCTGTGTCCTTGTTTTCCTTTTTTCTTTTTATATACCCTCTGTGCTCCTGTCTGTCCCAACTACTGGACAACTATGACAAGGTCCTGGATGTTCTAGAAGATAAACAATAAACTTTGCAAAAGCCTTTGACAAGTGTGATCATGGTGTAATAGCGCACAAAATGTGTGATAAAGGAATAACAGGAAAAGTTGGTAGATGGATCTATAATTTCCTAACAAATAGAACACAAAAAGTAGTAGTAAACAGAGTAAAGTCTGAGGCGGCTACGGGCACAAGGCACAGTACTCGCTCCCATCTTGTTCCTCATCCTCATATCTAACATAGACAGGGATATAAGCTACAGCACCGTGTCTTCCTTTGCATATGACACCCGAATTTGCATGAGTGTCCTCCATTGAAGACACCACAAGACTTCAGGCGGACATCAACCAAATCTTCAAATGGGTCGTAGAAATTCAGATTCTGCATGCAAAGTTTTGTATAAATAATACTGTCATCTATTTCATCCTCCATTTTTTAATTATTGATCATTGATAGGCAAGAAATTTCATAATAAAGAAACTTATTCTTTTACCTGTGAATTTTTTAAACAAACTTCCTCGTACAATTTTTTTTTTCAATATGAAGTTCAATGATGATAAATTTCAATTACTCCGGTATGGAAAATGTGGAAAAATCAAAACTACATCGGAGTATAAAACAAATTCCAACCACACAACAGAGCGAAACACTAATGTAAAAGACCTGGGAGTGATCATGTCAGATCTCACCTTCAAAGACCATAACATTGTATCAATCGCATCTGCTAGAAAAATGACAGGATGGTTAATGTGAAGCTTCAAAACTAGGGATGCCAAGCCCATGATGACACTCTTCAGGTCACTTGTTCTATCTAGGCTGGAATATTGCTGCACACTAACTGCACCTTTCAAGGCAGGCGAAATTGCTGACCTAGAAAATGTACAGAGAACCTTCACGGCACGCATAACTGTGATAAAATACCTAAATTACTGGGAACGCTTGAAGTTCATCAACCTGTACTCCCTAGAACGCAGGCGGGAGAGATACATGATTATATACACTTGGAAAATCCTAGAGTGATTAGTACCAAACTTGCACACGAAATTCACTCCCTATGAAAGCAAAAGACTCGGCAGACGATGCAACATCCCCCCATTGAAAAGCAGGGGTGCCAATAGCACGATAAGAAACAACACAATAAGTGTCAGGGGCCCAAGACTGTTCAACTGCCTCCCAGCATACATAAGGGGGATTACCAATAGTCCCCTGGCTGTTTTCAAGCAGGCACTGGACAGGCAACTAAAGTCAGTACCTGACCAGCCGGGCTGCGGTTCGTACGCCGGTTTGCATGAGGCCAAAAGTAACAGCCTGGTTGATCAGGCCCTGATCCACCATGAGGCCTGGTCACAGACAGGGCCGCGGGGGCGTTGACCCCCGGAACCCTCTCCAGGTAAACTCCTGGTAAAACTCCAGGTGCCCTTGTTTTGTTTTTTTCTTTTCGTTTCCTTTTTTTTTTTTTTCTTTTTCACAGATCAACAGAATCTCCGGAGTCGCTTTGACACTCGGGATGCGGCCAGAGTTCCAGAGCGACTCAAACAGGAATGAATCAAACAGAGCAGAGCTTTTGAGAGCTGAAAGCCTCATACCAGCGAGAACACCGGCCCTAACATCACTTGAACCGAAGACGTTCTGTACCCCAGCTACAGGACGTCGATGACAATTTTATCTAACTGCTACACCACTTGGGCTGAAGATTACTCACCATGCCCTTGCCACAGGGCTGTAAACGGTACTCCGCCTGACCTGAAGAAGACTCACCGTCCCCTTGTCATAGGGCTGCCCCTGTTACAGGGATGTAAGCGGTACTCCACTTCACCCGAAGAAGACTCATTCACCGTGAACTTGTCATAGGGATGCCCCCACCATAGGGCTGTAAAAGGTACTCCTCTTGCTGAAAATGGTATAAAATATCGACAAGTTGAAGATTAAGACACATGTGCAACAGCTGGGTATTTTTATTTATTAAACGTTTCGCTTACACATTAGGCTTCTTCAGTCCGCTTGACACGAATGTTCACCGTGCCCCTTCCATAGGGTTGTAAACGGTACATCACGTGTACAAACTCCGACACTCCTTCGGGAGCCACTGCCGGGTCACCACCTGGAGAGGACCCGTGTCTGGACCCGTCCTGGCAAACTTACCTGAACCTGAACCTTGTGTTGTTTGTAACGGCTTGACAAAGTTCATGGAAAGCGAAACGTTGCCACAATAAAATGTCACATTATTACTAGACATAACTAAATGTAAACTTTGTCAGATGGACACTTGTCACACCTTGCGTAGTTACGTGCTGGACTACGATCAAATTAATGAATTCAAAGACTACTCACTCGGAAAAATACCCTGACTTTGCCTTTTGTAAATAGCGCATAACCACTTAAACTTGTTTAAACTCAAGCAACCTTGATAAAATATAAGGTTTATATTTTGTAATAATTTTGTGATTTAATTCATATCTGCATAAATATTTTATTACAATTGTAACCAGATATAAACATGTAAATGATTCATTACTGCTGTAATTTGTTTAGCTATCAAAACTTTGAGGCCCAGTCCCTGGACCCATTATGTACTTTTGTAATCTTGTGACAGCCACCCACAGGATGGGTACGGGGTGCATAATAAAGATATTAATCTAACTCTTTTACGAAACCATTGTGTCAGGGGCGCAGATCTCAACTGCAAGATCCATCTACGTATAACCAAGCGAAGAAATTGTTCATGTTGAAACCTTGATCAACCGAAGGTCTTCTACACGAACTCCCATAAATTGCAGAATGGGTTGGACAGGTACATGAGTGGGTGTGAGTTAGACGTGCCTAGCTTGGGCCAGTAGGCCTGCAGCAATGCCCCTTTCTTCTTAAGTGGCTGTGACTTGGACCTGCCTAGTATGGCCCAATGGGCATGCTTCAGTGCCCCTTTCTTGTGGTCTTATGTTCTCACTCTGATTTCTGCCAAAACTAAGTGAAGAGGAGTCTAGGCAGGGTAAGCACTGTTTATTATTACCAGGAAAACATTGACTCTGCTTGAGACTGGAATGTCCTGAACGTTGCCAACTCTTCCGGAAATACGAACGTTAGCAAATTCGTTGGAATTTCGAAAATAATCGATCTAAATTTGTGTGATTGTATGCATTCGGAAGCTGAAATGTGACAGTGTCATCTTGAGGACTGTTAGTAATCACAACAGACACACTGGAGATGAAGCAGTTAATATTACAGTTCCTCTTGGACCACCATCACGTCACTCATGACTAATAGTGACTCATCACTTGATAATGACTCATGACTGATAATGACTCCTGATCTGCTATTGACTCATGACTTGATAATAACTATAACTCATGATCTGCTATTGACTCATGACTTGATACTAACTCGTGACTTGATAATGACTCATAACTGATAATGACTCATAACTTGATAATGACTCATAACTGATAATGACTCATAACTTGATAATGACTCATAACTTGATAATGACTCATAACCTGATGGCTCATGCTTGATAATGATTCATAGCTTAATAGTGAATCGTAATTTGTCAATGACTCATAACTTGCTAATGACTCGTGACTTGATACTTTCACCGTCACTGTGTGAGTTGTGAATTATTTCAGTCACAGTACTGTGACTCATTCTTCCTCACGGTGAATATCTAGGGATAAAATATCTTAATTTTTTTTCGAGTGAAGTCACCTGAAATGAACAAATATTAAAAGTAACTGTTCAATTTATTTATTTATTTACAATCATTGCGTCATATTTTACTCTTAAACACACAGAGCATAAAACGTTATCGCTTTTCTGTAATATTCGTTTCAGTTATTTATAGGCCAATAATTGATGATTCATTATATCCCATTGTATCTTAACTAATTTATACAGCTAAACCATTGTAACATTAATAAAGTTTGGCCTAAGTATAGGATAATTAACAATCACTACTCAAGAACTTCGTGTTTTTTTTTTCATTTAAAGTTTAAATGGGTTCTGTAGTAGGCCTACTGACCCATGCTGGCTCAGGTCTGCGAAGTTTTGATCAATGAAACACCTATGATTAGCTCCTTTGAAGACGTGTGTGTGTGAAAATAAAACATACAAACTGAATATTTCGGCTTGCATGTGAAGCCTTCTTCAGATGCAAGCCGTGGGTGGTAGTCAGAGGACTACACAGGTACATTATGGGTCCAGGCACTGGTCTCCAACATTTGTGTATGCTAAGCATGTTACAGTGGTAATGAAGCATTTACAAAATTTATTGATTTCAACAATAAATTCAGTCATAAAGCATTATAGAATATTTATATGTGGTTATGAGTTATTTAGGAGTTATTTACAATAGGCAGAGGGTGAAAAGTTGTGGGTGATAAATGTAGCCATTGTGTGGGACAAACAGTGTATGAGTGAAACGTTGTGGATACTAAAGGACGCCACTGTGCCAGATGAACATTTTCATTAATAAAAGTATCCATTGCATTTAAGTGTAATTCTCTCCGCTATTTACATACTATTCCAGTTCCAGTTCCAACTATTAAACTAGTTGAAATCCTGTGTGTAATGACCCTAGAGTTTTCTTGCTTTGTTTCACAGGCTGTGTTGAATGAGGTACACAATAAAGCTAATAAACTAACATTGTTTCTCGTACATATGTTTCTGTAAATAAACAGCTTGGAAGAATATAACAAACTCTTGATTTGGCGGAAAAGACTAAGAATAGCTTCATAGAATATTTATTGTAAATGGATTTATGGATTTACCACCGAAACGTTGAATTCCTACAATAAATATTCCCTGAAGATTTTCTTAGTCTTTCCCACCTGCCAAAATTATGTTCTCTTGATTGTCATACACTTCCTCCCACCTCACGTAGGAATATAATCTATGGTGTGTGCCAGAGACAAAGTTTGTATGGATAGAAGTGGGTAATAAAAGTAGTCAGTTCGTGTAAATAGAAGTGGGTAATAAAAGTATCCAGTTTGTATGGATAGAAGTGGGTAATAAAAGTAGGGAGTTTGTAATTTAACTAGAGAGTAAGGTTGAGGGGACATGTCAAATAATGATCATATTAAGCACCTAATATGAAGAATTATCACTGGTCCACAATGAGACTGGAACGTTTGAGTCGCCTAGTTGACCATCAACTATGACACTGCGCGAAAGCTGGTTTTTATCCATTTTATCATTGCCTTTGCAGAGGCGGCAAGAAAAATCTTAATCGTGTAATAAAATATTTAAATTATGTCTAATTTGTATTTGATGCCTTATTTTGTTTTCACATACCTTTTGTATGGTTAGGGAAGGGTCCTCAAAAGTCGAAAGTGGCACTGGCCCCAGTGTTTTTGTAGTCCATTTACTGCCACCCATAGGCTGGGTATGGGATGCATAATAAAAATATTAAGCTAACCTCACTGGACCTTTGAGAGGGAATGATACTATGTTGTTTCCCTACTGGGTTTTGCATATTCATCGCTGTTTCTCAGCTGTATCTTGCGTATTCCATGCTGTTTCTTTATATAGTCTTTTGTATTCTACACTCAACTCAGGCGCTGATAGGCCGTGTGCACAATTCCCCTGAGAAGCACCTCACGATTGTGCACAATACGTATGATTAGCTTTGATGATATAATGATTCACACCGCCGGATTCTCCAACACCCTTAACCATGCACATCCTTAACCAGGACCTGGGGGTTGATTATCTCGGCTGAGAAAACGGAGATACTCAACAGGCGTCCTCCTCGACAGAGAGGCACAGTCCAGTTACATGATGGGTTTCGACTAGAATACGTACCCAGATAAGGGTATCTGGGTTTTAAAGTCCCACTACTTGGACTTGTTGCAACAAGACCTTGTTGACAATATAAAGAAAGCCTGAGAACACTTAGAGTTATAGCAGGTTTTCATCCCATGTATGGAGTTAATGTTAAAATTGTGAAAATTGTGTATTTTGCTTACATTAGATCACTAGTTAATTATTCCACACCCCTACTTGCTCTTGTGTCCGACTGGAAGCATGGAAGGCGTAAAAAATTGCAGAACGAAGTAATGTCCTCGTACTGCCAAAATTCTTAACATGAGATCGTGTCACTGAAAAAAAAATGTTCTCATTGATGTTAATATGTTCAGGCAAACCCATGCACAAAAGCCCTCCAAACTTTCTTTAGCACTGGTGATCACTCCTCCAGATGGATCGTAAAAACTGGAACTCACCTCCGAATGAATCAGATACATGATATATGTCAAGTAAGACAACAGCGACACTTCTCCGCACCATGGAAAATTAGCTCATTCCAAACCACTACCCATCACTTCCCCCCCCCCCCTCAAAAAAAAAAAAAAAAAACTTAAATCACAACCAAAATTTCGCCTTGCAGCCAAACGCGATGTCTTAAGTTGTACTAATGCCTAGTTACATAGCACTCTTCTACAAATTATGTATGTTGATGGCTCTGTTTACCAAGTCATTGGTGCACCTGGTAGTGCCGCTGTTGTTATACAGAGTGATGGCCCGCATATAGAAATTCGAGCATACACTAACAATTTGACTTCTACCATTCATAAATAACATTCACACTGAACTGTTTGCTATACCCCTTGGACTCAAATGCATCCATGTATCTAAGGTTGACATTTTAATTGTAACTAATTCTCTATCATCCGTTAATGTTCTTAACTCCATGAGTGTCAATAATGGCAAGCTTGTGTCAGAAGCCTGACACAGGTATGGTAGGATTGTGGATAGTGGAGTCAGAGTACACCTTCTTGGGCTGTTAATTAGTAGTTTGAGGACAATAATACGAAATAAACTTCAGCCGAACTTCATTAACGTGAGACTAAGGAAGACTGACACCAATCAGTCCGCCTATCATCCTTCTATCATGCAGGAGGAGCCGCATGTCTATGGTACATTCATCAAAATCAGCAGACTCTTGGATGTCACTTCCGCCCAGCTTCTACTGTACTACAAGTATCTCTGGAAGGTTGCATCAGCATCACCAGCTATAATACAGCAGAAGATATAAATTGTGTAAACGAGGTACACGAGACCAGAACACCAATCATCATATATATTTCAAAAGAGTCAACTACCCCCAGTTCTAATATAAATCCAGAAACACGTCAATTAGTTGACAATTAAGCTTTAGAATTGGAGCGTGCATCAAAAAATGGGCTTCCACTTTACAAACTGACCTCTTCGTCCTACTCCTTGCATTAAAATGTATCCATATATCTTATGTTAACATATCAATTGTAAGTGATTCCCTATTATCCATAAATGCGTTTGGCTCTGAGTGTCAAATGGAATAATCATATGGCAGAAGCTAGACACAGCTATGACAGAATTGCTGACAGTGGTTTCATAGTACATCTTTTGTCGATTCATTTTCACGTTGGCCTTCAAATGCACGACAGAACTGCTGGTTTGACAAAGGTGTATGCCTTCAACGAGGGAGTAGATTATATCTGAGATGTCAACTTTAAGTTTGAGTACAATAATGCAAAAAGAATTTCAACTGAGTCTTCGTGAACTTGAGACAGATGGAGACTGACATCAGTCAGTTTATCATCTATCACCACTATAATGCACAAGGAATCACATGTTTATGGCACATCTAACAAAATCAGCAGATTCTTGGCTATCACTACAGCTTGGCTTCAGCTGGGCTGTAAGTACATTTGGGTATTTGCATCACAACCTGATGAACACATAATCAACTGTAAACTCTGCCAGATGAAGCCTTACATTATTATGAGATGGAATGAGAAAGAAATTATGAATTCAGAGACAACTCTCTTACAAATGCTCAAGAAATGTTAAAGTAATTTGTCCACAGTGGTATATTACCAGCCCTTCTGGAAAAAGATTCTGACTTTGCCTGTTGTAAATAATTTGTAAATAACAACCAAATATAATTACACTAATATTTCTTGACTGAATTCGTGATTATGTAAACATATTACTATTGTTCTAAATTGAAGCTAAAACCTTGAGTAGCATTAAAAATAGGTTAGACATATACATGAGTTGGTGTGACTTGGACCTGCCTTGCATGGGCCAGTAGGTCTGCTGCAGTACTCTTTCTTTCTAATATATATATATATATATATATATATATATATATATATATATATATATATATATACATTATAATCATAACCAAGCGCTAAACCCGTAAGGGTCCAAGTATAAATTATCAACCATAACTTTTTACCATGTAGTCTAGAATTAAGTAGTCCTAAGAATGCCCGCAATGCACAGCATATTAGGGGCTTTTGGCATGTACATCTCATTAATAACTAAGTAATAACTATGTAATTACTATGTATAACTATATCTACCATATATAATTGTACAATGTCTAAATAAAGTATTATTATTATTATTATTATTATTATTATTATTATATATACAATTGAGAACTCCTCTTATTTATACTTCATGATATGAAGCCAATAATTCTGTTATCTTTATTGCGAACAGTTATACATTGTTGTCTTGACTTTAGATTAGTGCTAACCAAAACTCCTAAATCTTTTTCTCAATCAGTGACTGAGATCTACATTATGTTTTCCTAGTTCTCTGGGTGTTTTCCTAGTTCTCTGAGTGTTTTCCAAGTTCTCTGGGTGTTTTCCTAGTTCTCTGGGTGTTTTCCTAGTTCTCTGGGTGTTTTCCTAGTTCTCTGGGTGTTTTCCTAGTTCTCTGGGTGTTTTCCTAGTTCTCTGGGTGTCATGCTTATTCTCTTTTCCTAGGCTTAGAACCTTATATTTGCCAACATTAAACTGCATCTGCCACTTCTCTGACCATTGCATCAACTTATTCAGATCTTCCTATAGCGCTCTAGTGTCCTCATCATGCTTATCAAATAAAGCTGTTGGGATCCAGGCCCTGGACCCATTATTTACCTTGAAGGTCTTTGACTACCGCCCACAGGATCAGTATGAGCTGCATAATAAAGATATCAAACTAACAACTTAATTATATTATGGTTTAAGTCATACTTAAAGGTTAGAGACAATATTTATTATTTTTCCAAGAATTGATAAGTCTTAAGAACTGATCTAAAGAGTAAGTTTGTAAATTCTTGGATGGAACGCGCTTACTTGTATACAATAATGTTGTATATTGCCTATGTAACACTAAGGAATGCTCTGTACTGCGTATCAAGAAATTTTTAATGTTAAATGCAGAAATAAATGTTGTAAAAGCTTATATACTATATATATGATCATTGTATCATGCATTTATTACATGGTTTCACTGTATGATATAGATTGATTAAGTAGTACAAAGCAAGGAAGCTTGCGATATGGCAGTTAAAAATCCCGCTTACTCTCAATACCAACCGTAAATAGCATCAAACCCTCATAAGATTATATTCCTTGAATAATTATAACCTCAAGGAAATTTTAATGAATGAATGAATTAAAAGGAGCATTGTGGTAATACTGTCAGTGAGGTAGGGTTAAATGTATGATGTAAATACAAGGTTGGTGGTAGACCTGGTACCCAGAATGCCTCAGTGCAGTCGTACACAACAAGAAACATGTCGGCGATGCTAATACACCAAGTGCTATTATTTTGCTCATGAAACGGACTTGATTTAAATGAGGGTGAAGCCTGATGCCAGCTCCAAACCATGGCGGAGTCCAGTCTAGATTTACGGCCTTTAACGGCCCTGGAGAATCTAGTGGGAGTGCAGATAGAGAGTTTACCAATGGTAGGTGGGGAGGCAGCGGACGAGGAGTCGGCAGCGGCAGACAGACACGGGGGAATGGACGCCGATGACCACCAGCCTCTTAAACTGCTCCAAGATGACGTAGATACCCCTGCCACGCCTCCGTCAGCCTCTGAGCAGACTCCGGAGGCAGCGGGGAGCTCCATACCTGATGGTGACACTGGGGTAGACGCGGGTGAGGAGGACGGGGAGCTCCCCGAGTTGGATAGTGAGGCTGGTGGGGACGACTCTCACGACCCACGACACCCCAGTACTGAGTCGTCCTCCCCACACCAACCTAACACACTAGTAGAACACGAAGCCACACCCACAGTCTCACAACTAGAACGACTAAGTGTACAAAATGACACAGAACAAGTTTCTGAGAGTGAAACGACTAGAACCTGGACCGTGCCAGAAAAGAACACGGTGCCCATTGAAGATAATGTTGAAACGGTGGCCCGGGAGCCAGAAACTGAAATGATGGAGGGAGGGGGGGATTCTAGTGCCAGTAGTGGGGGAGGTGAGGGCAGTGTGTCTGGAACTGGCCCTAACGAGCCTGAGGATCAGTTTAGTTGGGACAATGTGCATTGTGTGTTTTGTGACTCTAGTGCAATGGACCAGGAGCCTAAACTCTTACCGTGTCTCCATTCTGCGTGTAGTAAATGTCTAACTCATGAAGCAGCTGAACCAGAAATGAACAAAGATGAAGATATTGTTGCAAGTGAGTGTATACTACTATTAAGTTGACTTTAGGTAACATTGATGAGGAATTACTTCATAGAATTTATAGTGCACCTTTTAGCTCTTTAGATTCTTGTTTCCTTCTTACCATGATAGGAACTTTTCATATATTTTATTTTTCTATGTAATATATTGACTTGTCACACTATACATTCGTGACATTTTAAATTGAGAAAGTATTGTAGTACTCTTAATGAAAACATATGGAGAGAAATGGTATAAAATACGACAAGATAGATACACAAATGCAGTATAATGCGAACCTTTTATTGAAAATGTTTCGCCCACATAGTAGGCTTTATCAAGTGATAAACAAATCTATGTGGAGAGAAAGGAAATATATATATATATATATGTACATTCTTTCTCCCCCAGGTAGATCTGTTCGTGACTCGATGAAGCCCTCTTTGGGCACAACGTCAATAAAAGGATTGCATTATACTGCATTTGTGTCTTTACCCAACAATATATGAAGGTTATAGAAGAGCACTGCAGTACATAGCTCTGTTCCTATGTTCAAAAATTATATTGTTACTTATTAACCAGCAAGTAAAATATAGCTTACAGCTTTGAGAAAACATTAATAGTTAAAATTTAATCATGTACTATTGTTGTATACCTAAAGTGCCTTATCTGTCCTTAGAATCATTGAAGGTTTTGATGACACTGAGAAATCCAAATTTGGCCAATTTATGTAACTAATGATATGAAAATAAATTACTTGAATGAAAATTATGATACCCTCAGTGTAGCCTACATTTCACTTGAAACCTTACCTAGCAAAATTGATAAGCTAGTGAAGGCCATTACTTGCCAACAAACTGTGCAAAACACATTGGCCCAGCTCACTCAGCTCATACACTGAAGTCCGTGGTTTGATCCCTGGTACGGGTGGAAACATTAGGATGTATTTCCTTAAGACACCTGCTGTCCCTGTTCACCTATCAGTAAAATAGGTACCTGGGTGTTAGCCGACTGGTGTGGGTTGCATCCTGAGGACAAAATTGACCTAATTTGCCTGAAATGCTCTGCATAACATGGAGCTTTCAATATAGTAGTATGTCATTGATGTCAGCTAGGCTTGTATACATTGTACTTGTAATTGTAGAAATAAAGATATTTCTAACTTTTGAAGTTTGAAATGCAAACTTCAAAAGTTAGTGAAAAGGTGAGACATTGAAATGCAAATAAATTTTCTTGATGGAAAGATTGAAAACGTAACAGACTGGAAAATACCAATTGATACACAGTTTACTGATCTACACAAACACACTAATCAGTTGGAGCAGCAACAGCTAGCTGGTGGTTCTGTTGTTCTAAAGGAATGTAAGGAGGACCTTAGCAAACCATTTGCTAAATTCTTCAACAGATTGCTGCAAATGGGTATCATATTGGATAAGTGGAAAATGGCAAATACAATACCCACATATAAAGTGGGAAATATGTAGATCCTTAGCTTCAAATTATAAACCAGTAAGCCTAATCTCAATTGTGGGAAAGTTTATGACATCAGTTATTGCAGATGCAATTTGAAACCACCTTTAAAGATATAATATATTAACTGAATCATAGTCTGACCTTATAAATTAACTAATCTTTTTTTGTAAGGTATTTGAGGTGGTAGACCAAGATAAAGAATATGATATTGTGTATATGGACCTCAATAGTGCCAGTTAGTGTCACACAGTATAGGAGAAACCATTTCTTGGATTGATTCATGGTTGACAGACAACAGTGTGTGCATAAATGGGGACCCATTATAAATGGTGTGCCACAGGTATATATTATCATATATCTCTCTCCTCTGTTCCACTGGGTATATATTTAGGAGTTTAAGGCATTCCCAGTAATTTAAATGCTTTATTGGCTCTATGCAAGCTGTAAACGATCTCTGTATCTGTTCCAGCTCTGAAATTTTCCCTTCCCTGTATGGGGCTGTGAACACAGCAATATTCCAAATGAGGGAGCACAAGAGATTTGAAAAGTGTCACCATTGGCAATATTTCTCTTGTTTTGAAAGTTCTCATTATCAACCCTGTTATCTTTCTGACTGTCATTACATTGGTCTTATTGTGTTCTTTGAAAGAAAGGTCAGCTGACATAATTATTCCCAGGTCTTTCACATGTTCCTTTCATTCTGTTTTGTATACATTGTCCCTATTGAGTTTTTCATTCTTTCCATACCTAAGCTTGGAACTTATCACTGTCGAATATCATACTGTTCTTCACTGCCCACTGGAAAACCCCTCCTTATATCTTCCTGTAATTTTTTAGTATCGTCTATGTAAAATGTAAAACTGTGATGGGTGTTTTTATCTATGTCATCAGTGATAAGAAATAGGAGAGGTGCCAGAACAGTGTCTTGGGAAACTAAGCTTTTTACCTTACTGATGCTGGATTTTGATGTTTGCATTCTGTGTGTTAGAAACCTGAAAATACCTCTGCCTATCTTCTCAGTTATGCCTGTACTCACCTAGTTGTGGTTGCAGGGGTCGAGTCAAAGCTCCTGGCCCTCATTTTGTGTGCAATCACTCCATGATCACATTTGTCAAACGCCTTTGCAAAATCTCTGTACATATACCACATCTGCATTTTGGTTTTCTAAAAATGCCTTGGTAATTCTTACATAGTGGTTTAGCATTTGTGACAGGCAAGATCTTCCAGTTTTAAAACCATGCTGGTTTGGTTATGCAGAATCTGCTGTTCAAAGATTTTTATGATGTGGAATCACTCTATGACCCTTGTGGGTTTAGCACTTAGTAATGATGTGGGATGTTTGGGCTACTGGTCTGTAATTTTTGGCTAGTGCTCTGCTATGTCCCTTATGCAAAGTAGCTATATCTGCACTCTCTAAAGTCTCTGGTATTTCACTTAGATCTAAGCTCTTTCTCCAAAGACTACTGAGAGCGTGTGCTAGTGATACTTTGCATTTTTTATAAATAAGGAATTCTGTGAATCTGGTCTAATATAGTTAAATAGTGTGACTTATTTTCATGCTTTGAAGAGTATTACACCTTGAAACAACTGTAATATATAGATATTTCTTGTACATTGTGTTAAAAGACCAAAGCAATAAAGAAAAGGAACAAAAACTATGCTTCAACTTGTACTATACAGTAGTCCCCCATTTCTGCTGGGGATATGTTCCAAGTCCTACCATGGATACCCAAAACTGCAGATGGTTGTGAACCCTATATACGTATGTTGTTTTTCGTTTACATACATTCCTATGATAAAGTTTAAATGATAAATTATGCACAATAAATGGAGAATTGCAAAATTAAGGGTTATTTTTAGGTCACTGTAAACCATGGATAACTGAAAAAGTGGAAACCGAATCCACGGATATGGGGGTTCTATTGTACAATATAGTACAACGTCTCCTCACTTAGCGACTCTCTGACCGTGGGTTCTAACCCCACCCGTGGTATGGTTTGTTTGCAATCGTGTCATTACAAGTTCGTGACTCTTTGACCAGTATGCATACTTAAATAATGTATATTAGAACTGATTTCCTCTATTCTGTTTATTACAACATACAGCCTCTCCTCACTTAACGACGGAGTTCCGTTCCTGAGACCATGTTGTTAAATGAATTCGTCACTAAGTGAGGAGCATACTATAATGGTAGTGAGTTTGTGTCATCCATCTTTGATATTGTTTTAATGTCACCTTTGCACCAGTTATAACATTTGTGGTATACAGTGGTACCTCAAGTTACGAGCAGCTCCAAACTCGAACAATTATGTAAGTATTTTTGTAAGTGCTTTTGTAAGTGTATTTTTGGGGGTCTGAAACGGATTAATCTAATTTTCATTATTCCTTATGGAAATAAATTCGTTCGGTATTGGCACTCGAACAGCCTTCTGGAATGAATTAAGTTTGTAACTCAGAGGTACCACTGTATTTAATTTCATTACCATTGTACCTTGTTCAGCTATCAAAACTTTGGGGCCCAGTCTCTGGACCCTATATATACCTCTGTAATCTGCAAATACCTTTGTAACTTGTCATGATTGTGACCATCTGAGTTCATTACCTATGTAACTTGCTCAGCTATCAAACTTTGAGGTCCAGTCCCTGGACCCATTATGTACCTCTGTAATCTTTTGACTACCGCCCACAGGATGGGTATGGGGTGCATAATAAAGATATCAAACTAACTAACACTGTATTTTTAAATGTTTGTACAGTAGTGTACAGTATATTGAAATAAACAGAATAGAGGAAATCAACTCTAATATACATTATTTAGGTATGAATATTGGTCAGAGAGCCTGTAGTAAGTGCGAGGCGTCGGTAAACGAGTATGTCGCTAAGTGAGGAGAGGCTGTACACTAAACTACTGCATAAACATTTAAAAATATACTAAAAATGTTATAAATGGTGCAAAGGTGACATTTAAAGAATATCAAAGATGGTTGACACAAACCCACTACCATTATAACATGCTCCTTGCTTAGCCTTGAATTTGTTTTCCGACGTGGTCTTAGGAACGGAGCTCCGTTGTTAAGTGAGGAGAGGCTGTATTCTACACTGAAACATCTAATATCATAAGAAAGTGGTGTACATAGTACTAAACATTAACCCTTTGGGGGTCGACAGGCCTTCTCGGAAACGTGTTCCTGGGGTCGAAAAATTTTTGGAAAAAAAAAAAAAAAAATTTCATATAAAATGATCGAGAATCGTTTCTCGATCATAATGCCACCAAAATTATGAAATTTGATCGAAAACTAATGGAATTATGCTTTTGCGAAGTTCGAGGTATCTATGACACTGACGCATTGGCGATTTCACCCACTTCGAGCCCTATTTTCGACAAATTCCAATGTTTCAGTCTCCTAAAATTATAGCTATTTCGTTAGAACTCCATTTCTTCTATCTATTGAGTACAAGAAACCACCTATTTACGAATTTCATCTACCCAAAATAGTGGTCAGAAAATGACAATTTTTCAATTTCACACAAATTTCAAACGATGCCAATTTCAAAATAGGGTCCAGAGTAAACAAGGCAGACATTCCTGGCACTAAAATAACATATTCTCTGTTCATTAGCCACGTCTCCAGGCCCCTGTTCCATAACTTTTGCTTTCCATTTTGAATTTTTATTCTCACAAAAATAGAAGATTTACTGTTATGTATACAACTGCATCATTGTAAAAACGGTATAAATAATATCAGAGCACTTGTGCATAAGTATAAGACTCGCCAGTTGATGTGTATTGGACGCATGGTGTGTTTGTTTACTCTTGAACATCGTCAAAAATCGAACATTTTCGCTAATTTGACCTCATTTTCAAGGTACGTACTTGTCATTGTCATACCAATCAAAATCATCTCTATTTCTGTAATATATCTTCCATTCTATCAAATGAGACCAAGAAAACGAGAATACATCAATAAATACCATACGAAAATCGACTGCAAAGTCGCTGTTTTAATCGAAAAAAACGGTCAGTTTTTTTTTTTCTCATGCAGTGTGTGCTGCAGGATTTTTTTTATACTGCGCACACTGACCACACAGACCCATTCTTTCATATGTATGCCTACCAGACGTTTTCTGCTTAAATTGAGGCCACTAGAATTTGGGCGTACTAGTACGGCACCAACCCCTGCTCGTAAAACGTACTAGTGCGGCACCGACCCCGAAAGGGTTAAAATCAGTAAAAAAAAAATGAAAAAATAATTTGGCATAAATAAATTGTAAAGCTTAGGTAAATGACCAGTCTGGTTTGGATATCATACTTCTTCAATAAGAAAAGACCTCATTCAATCAGACTTAAAAGAGAGAAACTTTTCTTTGTAAACAAATGCCTCACAAAAAAGTGTCAGAAAATTTTATGCAGGCTATGAAAATTTCATCTTAACAATAGTGAAAATATACATCAGTGTTTTGCATGAGGTGGATAAATTATTGCAAAAAAAAACAAAAAAACACCCACAGGTGTTGTTGCTGGGTTTAAAATCTTGTACGTTTTCAAAAATACATGATATACTACCTTTAATGAGTTTTGAGAGTCTTTCTACTCCCGGAGCCCGCCCATGGGCCTGGCTCGTCTGGTGCTAGCCTGGTCAATCAGGCTGTTGCTGCTAAAGGACCACTGCCCCACATATCCATCACAGCCTAGTTGATCTGGCACCTGATAAAGATACTTGTCCAGTTTTCTCTTGAAGATGTCTACACTTGTTCCAGCAGTGTTTCTGATATCTTCTTGTTAAATGTTGAATAATCTGGGGGCCATGAATGTTAATACAGTGTTCCTTTATTGTGCCCACTGCACCCCTGCTCTTCACTGCGTTTATCTTGCATTTTCTCCCATATCTCTCGTTCCAGTATGTTATTATGGCAGTGTGCAGATTTGGGTCTAGGCCTTCAAGTACCTTCCAGGTAAAGAACAAAAAGGCACAATACCATGACTGGAACAATACACAAATAACCCGCACATAAGAGAGAGGAGCTTACGGCGACATTTCGGTCCGACTTGGACCATTTACAAAGTCACGCTAATAGGAAGGAGAGGAGCCAGTATATATATTCAAGCTGGTAGGGACGGGACAAGAGAGGTAGAAGGAGTGATGGTAGAGGTAAGGCTGGTAGTGGAAGTAGAAGTGGTAGTGTGAAATAGGGAGAGAGGTTGGTGGGACAAAAAAATAGAAAAAAGGATGCAAAAGAGAAGGTAGGAGCCAAAGGTAGCCGGGAAGGAAGTACGTAGTAGTAGTAGTGGAGTCAGTCAAAGGCCATAAAAGAGGAGCACTGCAGGAGAGGTAAGAGCCCACAAGGGGTAAAACCAAAAACACATGAGGGGGGAAAGAAAAAAATAAAACACCCAAGGTAGAAAAAAGGAAAACCAAAACAAGAAAAAGAAAAAAAGGAAAGGAGAAGAGGTAAAAAGAGGAGAGAGAAAAAAAATCAGGTTAAGTCACGTGTTCTGAAATTTCTCCTGCCTTGAATGTGGTCATCAACACTGAGAAATATTCAAAAAGGGGGAGCACTAGTGATTTGAAAAGTGTCACCATTGGTATTATTTCCTTTGTTTTGAAGGTTCTCAATAACCCCCTCCCCCCTCCCCATCATTTTCCTGGCTGTCATGACCTTTGTCTTATTATAATAATAATAATAATAATAATAATAATAATAATAATAATAATAATAATAATAGTTTATTGAGATATGATGCATAGTTTTACAAGGAGTTATAGTAGTGGGGTGTACATGCCAAAAGCTGACATAGTTATTACCAGGTCTTTCACATGTTCCTTTTGTTCTATTTGATGATCCTCTTGAGTTTTGTATACAATGTTCCTTTTGAATTCTTCATTCTTTCTATACCTGAGCAGTTGGAACTTATCACCATTGAATGTCATGTTGTCCTCCACTGCCCACTAGAAAACAGTGGACAGTGGAGAGGAGATTTTTTGCTGATATTATCTGTGGCTCTGGAGTATACCTGGAGGGTATACTCCATGATCAGGCCTCACAGTGGATCAGGGCATGATCAACCAGGGTGTTACTGCTGGCTGCATGCAGACCATTGTACGAACCACAGCCCAGCTGGTCAGGTACTGACTTTAGGTGTCTGTCAAGCTCCCTCTTGAAGACAGCCAGGGGTCTGTTGGTAATTCCCTTATGTATGCTGGGAAGCAGTTGAACAGTCTTGGGCCTCTGACACATATGGTGTTGTCTCTTAGCATATTCTTGGTGCCCTTGCTTTTCATTGGGGGATGTTGCATTGCCTGCAGAGTTTTTTGCTTTCGTGGGGAGTGATTTCTGTGTGAAGACTTAACACTAGTTCCTTTAGGATTTTCCAAGTGTATAATATCTTTCTTGCTTACTTAAAATGAGTGTAAGTCAAGGGCCTTCAAATGTTCCCAGTAATTTAGGTGCTTTATGGTACCTATACGTGCAGTGAAAGTTCTGTATATTCTCCAGGTCTGCAAGTTTGCCTGCCTTGAAACGGGCCGTTAGTGTAGAGGAATATTCCAGCTTAGAACAAGCGATTTGAAGAGAATCTTCATTGGCTTGGCATCCCTAGTTTTGAATGTTCTCATTATCCATCTTATCAATAAAGTATTATTATTATCATTTTCCTAGCAAATGTGGTAGATACAGTGGAACCACGGTTTTCGTCTTTAATCCGTTCCAGAAGGTCGGCCGAAAACCGATTTGTACGAAAACTGAAGTAATATTTCCCATAAGAAATAATGTAAATCCAATTAATCCGTTCCAGACACCCAAAAATATTAACAAAAAATAAATTTTATAGAGAATAATTATACGTAGTTTTACATACAGAAAACAATGAGAAATAAATATAAAGCACTAATGAAATGGATAAATGAACATTTAACATCACTTTTACCTTTATTGAAGACTCTGTTGGCATATGGAAGACGGCGAGGAGGGGAGAAGGAGAGGTTATTGTTTGGAAGGGGAATCCCCCTCCATAAGGACTTCAGGTATCAAAGCCCTATCCGGGGTTACTTCCCTTCTTTGTCTTTTACTGGCACTAGGACCAGCTTGAGATCCACTGGACCTCTGTCGCACAAAAAAATCTGTCCAGAGAGGCCTGTTTCTGGCGTCTCTTTAAGATTTGCCTAAAATGTGACACAGCATTGTCATCAAACATGTTGCTGACATGGCTTGCAACAGCTTTGTTAGGATGATATTTCTCCACAAAACTTTGCACCTCACTCCACTTTGCACAGATGTTCTTAATCGCTGAAGAATGCACATTCTTCCCTCTCTCTTCCTCCTCCTCTGAAGCAATTTCCTCAGCTAAGGTCAGTTGCTGTTCCAGATGAAGGTCTTGCAGCTCTTCAGTGGTTAGCTCTTCCCATGGACTTCCCCAAAGACACAGTAGATTCCACAACAGGCGTAGGGTCGACAGAGTCAGCCTCAAACCCTTCAAAATCCTTCTGGAGGACACATTCTGGCTACAATTTTCTCCAAGAGGAGTTAATCGTCCTGGAAGTCACTTTCTTTACCGAAGGGCTGGCACTCTGAACTTTCTTTGGCCCCCATGGTGGCCTATTTAGCAGTCACAAGCACAAAAAACAATGGATTATTACAAAATGTTTCGGATGAACTTGTGGAGTAATACTCACTGAATGAGGGCAGGTGGACTCGTTACTGATGATTTCTGGGCGGATGTACAAAAACGGGGAAAATTTTGCCGAAAAAAGTAGTTTTTCAGTACTGTGTGGTGAGGAACAAGAAAAAAAAATATATATGAATTGGCAACACTTTTTGAAAGTTACATGTAGTATATCAGCAATAAATAGGTACAGACGCTACCCTACTTACGAACATTCGAGTTACGAACATTTGGACATCCGAACAGACTTCCATGTTAGTTTAAGATAGTTAAAGAAGTTTTTTATTACAGTATTTATTATTAAAATATGCTTTAGTATTAAAGCTTTGAGGGTCCAGGCTGTAGATCTACGCCTTGTCCACAGGGTCCAAACCATAGATGAATGCAATGAGCTCAGCTCACTCAGATAAGCTGTGATTGGTAAATTTGGGCCTAGATATGAGAGAATACATCTATGTGGTAAGTGTGCACCATATAAAGTAAATCCTGAAGCACGCAGTGCATATGAGAAAAAAACTGCAACTGTGTTTTTGGATAAAAACAGCAACTTTGCAGTGTACGTATTTTCATGTGGTTTTTACAGTAGTATTTGCGGTTTTTTGATCTCATTTGATAGAATGGAAGATACAGTGGACCCTCGGTTAACGAAATTAATCCGGTCCAGGAGCTATTACTTAATCTGAATCTTTCGTTATCTGAAACCTTATTTCCCATAAGAAATAATGTAAATACAATTAATTCGTTCCACAAAAAAATTATCACTCAAAAAAACAAAAACAATAACATTTACTTACCTTTATTGAAGAGTTGCAGGCATCTGGAAGGTAGAGTTGCTGACAGGGGCAGGGTGTTAATGGTTGGAAGGGGAATCCCCCTCCAAAAGGACTTCAGGTAACAAGTCCCTCTCTGGGGTTACTTCCCTTCTTTTTCTTTTAATGCATGCCTGCTACACTCCCTGCATGCCTGCTACACTCCCTGCATGCCTGCTACACTCCTGCATGCCTGCTACACTCCCTGCATGCCTGCTACACTCCCTGCATGCCTGCTACACTCCCTGCATGCCTGCTACACTCCCTGCATGCCTGCTACACTCCCTGCATGCCTGCTCACTCCCTGCATGCCTGCTACACTCCCTGCATGCCTGCTACACTCCCTGCATGCCTGCTACACTCCCTGCATGCCTGCTACACTCCCTGCATGCCTGCTACACTCCCTGCATGCCTGCTACACTCATTGCATGAATGCTACACTCCCTGCATGAATGCTACACTCCCTGCATTAATGCTACACTCCCTGCATGAATGCTACACTCCCTGCATGAATGCTACACTCCCTGCATGAATGCTACACTCCCTGCATGAATGCTACACTCCCTGCATGAATGCTACACTCCCTGCATGAATGCTACACTCCCTGCATGAATGCTACACTCCCTGCATGAATGCTACACTCCCTGCATGAATGCTACACTCTCTGCATGAATGCTACACTCCCTGCATGCCTGCTACCACTGGGGTGCCACTAGGAAGCTTCTTTGGACCCATGGTGACTTATTTCACAGTGACAATCACTAAACCACCAAAAAAGACACCAAATATATTGTGAATCTTTGAAAGAGCGAGCTAGGTAATGTTCTCTCAATGGTAAACAACGCTTCACTGGTGTCCTGCGCTTGCGCGGAGCAGGCGGACACGTCTAATACCTTTCGGTAACCGAGGAATTTTTTCGCTAACCGATTACGAAAAAAGCTTATGTTTTCCGAAGCTTACGTTAACGGAACCTTTCGTTAACCGAGGGTCCACTGTATATATTACAGAAATAGAGATGATTTTGATTGGTTTTAGTAGTGAAAATAGCTTGTAATTGAGCTCAAAGTAGCAGAAATGTTGATTTTCAAGAGTAAACAAATCACATCACGCATCCAATACACATCAACTGGTGGGTCTAATATACGTTTCAAATGCACTGATAGTGTTTATATGATTATTAGAATATTGCATAAGAGTAATTCATCTATTTTTTAGTGTGAATAAAAATTCTTTATGTAAATAAACAATAAAAATGAAATTCATCTGTAAAGCCTGGAAATGTACAGTGAAACCCCGAATATCGGCCGTAATTCGTTCCAGAAGGTCGGCCTAAATTCGAAGCAATATTTCCCATAAAAATTAATGTAAATACGTAGTACAATTAATCTGTTCCAGACACACAAAAATAATAAAAAAAAATACATTTTGTGAAATTTAACTATAGTTTTACATACACAAAACAATGACAATTACATATACAGTGGACCCTCGGTTAACGAATACCCCGGAAATCGTGCAATTATGTAAGTATAATTTTGTAAGTTCTTGTGGAAGTGTATTTTTGGGGGTCTGAAATAGACTAACCTACGTGAAATTTTTCCTTAAGGGAGTAAATTCGTTCGGTAATGGCACTTGAGCAGACTTCAGGTGTGAAGTTTTTACGAAACTCGGGGGTCCACTGTACATACATGTAAATGAAGATTTAAATCATTATTACTACCTGAATTGAAGACTCTTGTTGGCGTATTTAAGACAGGGAGGAGGGAAGAGGGAGGAGGAGAGGTTATTGTTTGGAAGGGGAATCCCCTTTTTGCCACATCAGCTTCCTTGATTTGTTCTTTCTTTTCCAGGATGGAAGTGATTGTTGATTTGGATTTCCCATACATCCTGGCAAGTTCCAGCACCCGCACACCACTCTCATATTTTTCAATAACTTCTTTCTTAAGTTCCATCGTGTTTCTCACTTTTTTTTACCAAAGGAACTTTACTAGGAACTTTCTTTGGGCCCATGGTGGCTTATTTCACAGTCACATTTAATAAACAAGCACAAAAACTAATGGATTTTAAGGAAATGTTTGGATGAATGCGCGGAGTATATGCTCATTCACTGACAGACATAGGGAGACTGACTCACCTACACACGGCGTCCCGGTGGGCTGACGTGTCTAATACGGCCAATTTGTGAGGCACCGGCCGAAATATGGAGCAAAATTTCTGCCCAAAAACTGGCCTAAATACGAATCGGCCGATAAACTCAGTGGCTGATATTCGGGGTTCTACTGTAACTAATAAACATAGGAAATGTTATTTTAGTGCCAAGGATGCCTGCATTTATTTTTAACGCTGTTTTGAAATTGGAATATTTTGAACTTTGTGTGAAATGGGCAAAATTACCAATTTCTGATCACTTTATTGGCTAGTTGAAATAGTTGATTGGGCAGTTTCTTGTGCTCAATCGATAAAATAGAAGTAATACTAACAAAATAGCTAGGAATTTGGTCGACTAGAATACAGTAGACCCTCATTTAGCACTGACTTTATGTTGCGCGTTTTGGGTATTACGCGATTGAAGAATTGCGGCACATTTTTATCTAACACGACGTAAACCTTATATTACGCGATTCGCTGGAGGGGAAAAATTTTGAGCTCGCGGTCGCCTGCAGTAGGTTAAACCATTGAGTCAGTGGGGGTCCTACTAAGGGTGGCTATGAGCCACAACAAGTGTTTAATGCTGACGAGACAAGTGTTTTCTGGAAGAAAATGCCAACATGAACTTATATCAGTCAGCAAGAGAAAAGTGCACCAGGCTTCAAGACAGCAAAGGATCGCTTCACCTTGCTCCTTTTGGGTAATGCATCAGGTGATTTCAAGTGTAAGCCCATGGTTATTTACCGCTGTAAGAATCCTCATGCTTTGAGGAAAAGGGAATTTGTTTTCCTTCGCACAAACTAAGTTTATTCAGGTATACAGAGATAGTTACATTGATTATCATACATAGCAGCATATGTGTAGAGAACCTAGGATAACCCAAAGTGTTATCCTAGAGAACCTAGGATAACCCAAAGTGTTATCCTAGAGAACCTAGGATAACCCAAAGTGTTATCCTAGAGAACCTAGGATAACCCAAAGTGTTATCCTAGAGAACCTAGGATAACCCAAAGTGTTATCCTAGAGAACCTAGGATAACCCAAAGTGTTATCCTAGAGAACCTAGGATAACCCAAAGTGTTATCCTAGAGAACCTAGGATAACCCAAAGTTTGGGTTATCCTAGGTTCTCTACACATATGCTGCTATGTATGATAATCTTTGTAACTGTATCTGTGTATACCTGAATAAACTTATAGTTTGCAGGAAGAAAAAGCAACCATTCCCTCAAGCGGCCGGTGCTAATGTTGTGGAACAGCTGGGGAGACCACCCGCCTTCCCATGCTACCCCTCAGTACAACCATCGACTTCAGTTCCAGAATCTCTACTATCCACCTCAGCCCAGTAGGGCCACAGCATAACTCTCCACTCTCTTCACAATCATCCACAAACATTAGCACCCACAATTTAAGGTAAATACTATTATTTCTGTTACATTTGTAGTCTTAAGCAGTAAAAACAACATAATACATCACGATAATGAACTACAATTACATATTCTCTCTTATATTTGTAAGATCTGTTGGTCTAAAAAAAACTTGTTTGGCTTTTTGGGGACTCTCAGGAACGTAACCCTATTTTTCCCATAAGTTCTTTTAATTATCTAACACGATTTTAGCTAACACGACGTTTTCAGGAACGTAACTACCGTGCTAAATGAGGGCCTACTGTAATATAATTTGCCTATAATAGGAGTCAAAGTGGGCAAAATCGCCGATGTGTAAATATTGCTGACACAGTAAAATTCGTGATAGTGTAATTTCGTCAGTTTTCCACTAAATTTCGTACTTTTTGTTTTATTATCTTGAGAAAAAGATTCTCTACCATTTCATAAGAAAAATAATTTTTTTTTAAATTCTTGGACCCTGTGGACAATGTGTAGATCTACGGCTTGGACCCTGAAAGGGTCTTTAAGTTTCAACAAACAACGGTGCAGAGAGAGAATGATACTAATAATGATAATATTAAAAACAATAATAATAATAATCGTAACTATAGAAAAATGGCAAAATAACGACCTACGAACAATTCAAGATATACAGTGGTACCCCGGTTTACGATATTTTTTCATTCCAGAATGCTGTTCAAGTGCCATTACCAAACGAATTTATCTCCAAAAATGTTGTAAAAATAGACTAGTCCTATAAGACCCAAATTAACTTACAAAAGCATTTAAAAAATAACTTACATAAAAGGTGAGTTTGGACCATATAAACCGACCACTGTATATACAAACAGCCTTCTGGAACGTAACTTGTTTGTAATTTGGGGGGTGTCTGTATTTTGACTACTGGAAAATTATAAAGCAATAAAAAACTGATTTTTTGGTAATTCAAATATACAGTGGAATCCTGAGTTTCGAACATAATCTGTTCCAGGAGCTAGTTCTCAACTCGAAACGTTCGAAAGTCAAATCAATATTTCCCATAAGAAATAATGGAAATACAATTAATCCGTTCCAGAAACCCAAAAATATTAAAAAAAAAAATACATTTTAATGAGATTAAATTGTTCTACATACACATAAGAATTATACATAGTAAAGATATATTAAATAAATGCAAATATTTAAATATTTAAACCAATAAAATAACATTTTTACTTACCTTTATTGAAGATTGTTGATGGCATATGGAAGATAGGGCAGAGTGAGGGGAATCCCCCTCCATAAGGACTTCAGGTATCAAAGCCCTGTCTGGGTTTACTTCCCTTCTTTGTCTTTTAATGCCACTAGGACCAGCTTGAGAGTCACTGGACCCCTGTCTCACAAAATAACTGTCCAGAGTCCTCTGTTTCTGGCACCTATTTAACCCTTTGGGGGTAGACAGGCCTTCTCGGAAACACGTTCTCAGGGTCAAATTTGTTTGGAAAAAAAAAATTATTATTTTATGAAATGATATAGAATCTTTTTCCGATCATAACAACACCAAAAGTTTGAAATTTGAATGAAAACTTACGGAATTATGCTCTCACGAAGTTATCGGTCTCGAAGATGTTTACGCATCGGCGATTTCACCCACTTTGAGCCCTATTTTTGGCCAATTCCAATGTTCCAGTCCACTAAAATCATAGCTATTTCGCTAGAACTCCATTTCTTCTATCGATTGAGTGCAAGAAACTGCCTATTTACCAATTTCAACTACTCAAAATAGTGGTCAGAAAATGACAATTTGGACAATTTCACACAAATTTCAAACGATACCAATTTCAAAATAGGGTCCAGAATAAACAAGGCAGACATTCCTGGCACTAAAATAACATCTTCTCTGTTCATTAGTCACGCCCGGGCCCCCTTTTACATTATTTTTGCTTTCCATTTTGAATTTTTATTCTCACAAAAAATAGAAGTTTTACGTTATGAAACAACTGCATCATTGTAAAAATGGTATAAATAATATCAGTGCACTTGTGGAAGAATATTAGACTCCCAGTTGATGTGTTTTGGGATGCATGGTGTGATTTGTTTACTTTGAACATGGGAAAATCAAACATTTTCGTATTTTGAGCTAAATTTGGTACAGTGGACCCCCCCTCGAAAAAAAATTCATTCCAGAAGCCTGCTCAAGTGCCATTCCCGCAATTTATCCCAAAAATAATGTCAAGTCGGTTTGTCCATTTCAGACCTCCAAAAATACCTTATATAAGCCACAATATTATATTTCAAATTTGATTTCCGGGGTGTTCTTTAGGCAGGGATCCACTGTACTTGTCATTGCCAAACCAATCAATATCATCTCTATTTCTGTAATATATCTTCCATTCTATCACATGAGACCAAGAATACATCAATAAATACCATACGAAAATAGACTGCAAAGCCCTGTTTTAAACGAAAAAATGGTCGGATTTTTTTTCTCATTATGCAGTGTGGGTGCATTTTTTTATACTGTGCACACTGACCACAAGACCCATTCTTTCATTTGTAGGCCTACCAGCCATTTCCTGCTTAATTTGAAGCCGCTAGAATTTACAAGTACTAGTACGGCACCAACCCCTGCTCGTAAAACGTACTAGTATGGCACCGACCTCGAAAGGGTTAAAACTAGAAGTTGCGTCAATGATAGTACAGTACAGTACTGTTGAATTCACCTGTGCTCTTAGATCTCAGATATTGCTCTGTTCTCACAGCACCTTTCAAGGATGGAGAGAAAATTTACAGAAACTGCTTACTGTCTACATTGTCACCTGATTTAATTCTCTTCATTAACTTCACATCATCTGCGAACAGGGACACTTCTGAGTCTATCCCTTCTGTCATGTCATTCACATATACAGTGGAACCCCGAGTTTTGGCCGTAATCCGTTCCAGGAGCTAGGCCGAAAGTCAAAGCAATATTTCCCATAAAAAATAATGTAAACCCAATTAATCCGTTCCTGCTGTCAGGAGGATGACAAAATAGTACCTCTACAATTCATCTAATATGACATAATAAACAATATAAATAGCATAAAAACCTGATACGTATACACTCTAGAATGAATAAAATATGCATGTCATTATGTATGTGGTGGCAGGCGGAGTATAAAGAAAAAGGGGTTTGTAATGCTAACTGCATTAGATCACTTCTTTAATAAGAAAAACCCTAATGTACAAATGAACTGGTGTAGTACCCATTTACATACCTTGCAGAAGTAGACAGAGTGGCTTATGCGTCAGGGGTTTATTTTTTCATCCTTTTCTATCGCTTTAAACGCTACCTCTTAATGCTACACTTTGTCACTGAACTTGCTTTAAACTCCACAACTTGTGCCTGT